>PVHY01006319.1:0-55720 GCA_004024945.1 Uropsilus gracilis
AAGCCTACTACCTTGGCACTTCTTACAAAGTAGCTGTTTCTCACTCTTGGTAGAGAGAAGGCTGCAAAGAAAATATTGCTGCCAGTCTGGGCCTCTGTATCAAAACTATTTTCACATTTATCTACTGAAGTAATTCATTTTTGGCAACAGAAACTTGGATGATTAAAATGCTATGATAATAGAGAATGACACTGAAGATTATGATGAAGATAGTTGTGTAGGCTGCAGAGGGCTTCATTCACATGACCCCTTGTTAGCTTTATGTATGAACTTGGCTAGGTTATTATTCAACCCGTATTTAATCAAACGCTGATCTCAGTGCTGCTGTGATTCCATGTTACAGGGGGGAATGAAGGTCTATGATCAATTAACTGTAAGTGAAGGAGACACCTTGAACAACGTAGGCAAGCCTGCTTCAATCAGTTGAAAGGAATCAAAAGAAGAACTAGTCTCACTTGAAATTGCACCTCTGGAGAGAATAGTTCAAGCCTGATGGATTTGGTATTACTTGGCCTATCCCCCTACTATTGTATCTGCTGATTCTTTATACTTAATTCATCAATTAATTAATAAATTAACCCTTTTCACTGGTCCTCTTTCTGTAACAGAACGCTAATACCCATTATGAAAATTATCACAGAGAAATTTCAAAATTATTTTATTATTTATTTTAGTATTAAAATTATTTATTTTTATATGTGTATAGATATACGATATATCTACATACGTATATAGGCACACATAATACAGATTAAAGCAATACAAGGTATCCTTTTCACCTGACAAATGAACAAGTTTTAAATATGATAGCACTCAATGTTACTGAAAATACTAGGAAACTGGCCTTACATAACTGATAATAAGATGCAAAAATGAAATTTTTGTGAAAAGCGATTTGTCCAAAAGAACTGTAGGCTCTTTAATTTAAGGAAACGCTTGTGCACACAAAGGTTCGTGTAGAGGTATTTACAGTTCAGTATTTTTTGAATGGAGAGAAGTTATAAGTCACTTAAATGCCAAATAATAATTGTATGGTCTCATCCTTATTATAATTAACTTTATGTGGATATTCAAAATGTTTTGAAGAAAACTTAGAGACACGAGAAATGGCCAGAATGGAATGCTTAGTGAATGGTGGAGGGGAAATGAGTTGGTCAGGCTTTTCCCACCATTACCCTCTCTTACCACACCTGTGGTATTGTGCCCTCCCCATGATTGTGCATACCTGGGCCCAGTGGATGTGTGCATGTGTATGTGGGTTCACCTGGGCCTTTTTGGAGAACAGGGTGATGCCACCCTTGCGTAAAGAGAGTCCAAGAAGGGAGGATGCAAAGGGGAAAACAAGGAGAGAAGTTCAGAAGAGAGAAAATGCCAGAGGGAGAGACCAGAAAAAGAGGGTGAAGATTCCTGGGGACTTGACAGACAGGGCTGAATCCCAGCACCCCTATCCCTGCCCTGTTCTGCCTGTACTTGCAAAACAATGATGATAAAACTGTATGTAGACACCATAGCATACCCATCACCACCCAGAGTCCTCTCCCGTAGTCCACTGTTTCCTCCCCATGCCCTGTTCTTACCTTTTCCTCTCTGGATGCCACAGATCTAGGACTAGCTTTTGAAGGGTGGTTGTAAAGTTTGTCTTTGTTTAGTTTCTCTAGATTCCACATGTAAGGGACACCATCCAGGATCTATTCTTCTCTTTCTGGTTTAATTCACTGGACATAATCCCTTCCAGCTCTAACTATGCTGCTGCAAATGGCATGTCTTTTTGATTGCTGAGTAATATTCCATCACATGTATGTGTATGTGCACATTGATATATACATACATACACACATGTATATGTATGTATGTATGTATAGCATATATGATATACACACACATTGTCCAGGTTCCAGAGAAGGCTCTCTAGAACCTGGACAAACAGGCACACTGATCTTAGATATCCACCTTCTTTAGCTATGAGAAAATAAATTTTAGTTGTCTCTACTACCCAGTTTGTGATAGTAAATATCTTTCCTGTTGGATGTCATCTTTATTTTCCATGAAAGAATCTGTTCCTCCACTTTCCCAAAGTCGTTATCCTATGGAGCTTCTCACTTACACCCCAAGTGAAGCCTCACAGCCCACTTTTAAAAATCAGACTATGCCTTCCGAGCTTGATGAAATCTCTCTAATGAGTTAAAAAGCTGTTAATAAACAAAAAGGAAAGTGCAAAAAAAAATGTTTAGGGCACTTGAGAAATAGTGAGCAAGGTAAAAGGAACAAGATATGTAGAGATTTATTAATCAAGGATGAAATTTGGCTATGTTTCATGCCCTTGGTGGCCTTGGGGATACATCATAGCCCTCCTGAAACTTGTTTCCTTACCTTTAATTTTGGGGTTACTTCAAGGATTGAAGGAAATACCATATGCCAGGTTCAGGGCAGATAGTAATACATAATAAATATTAATTCCCTTGCCCCTCAGGGAATGAAAATACCTTTGAAATATGACTACAGAGCCTTTTAAACAACAACAACAACAACAAAAGTGGTTTTATAGTTAAAGGAGGGGGAGGAAGAACATCTGTTTATGGTGTCCTTCGGTGAAAGAATGTTCATTTATATTCTAGGGCAATGATGTGGTCCTAATTCTCCAGACGCCTGAATGCAGTTAGTTGGAAATGCATCATCATTTAGCCTCTCTGGAAGGAAGGGGCTTGAGGGTGAACTCTTCTTCTAAGGGCCTCAGAGCAACCATCCCTGAATTCTGATTTTACTTTCTCACATGACTGAGCTCTAAAAGACTTGTTTGCTTCTTTTCTTTTTTTCCCTTTTGCAAAATATCGATAATGTTCATTTCACTGAGGAAAAAAAATTGTGTTTAAGAAATTATTATTGGAAGTTTTACATATTATAACTCGAATATTTGTCTTCATGCACTTGTGCATGTAGATAGATGTACTATGCACTCAAACACTAACATAGATAGATCTTCTAGCTATCACTAAGCCCATCAGAGGAGTTGGGCCTACTGGAGAGGGACCTCATGGGCAATGGTGAAGAATAACAGCCATCTGTGGAGGGCTGAATCCTTACAACAAACACTGGTCCCAGAAATCAATATCACTTCAACAGAAACAAAATATTTCAATGCATTTTAATATTCTAATATATTTAAATACAATGCCTTTAAACAGAATATTACAATACAATAAGACATACTGTTTGCAATGGACATTTATCCTTCTTAGAGTAGATTGATTTTATTGAGCATTGATTTTATAGAGAAACTGGAAGTTTCTCTCATAGCTGAGAGAGCAGAGAGATAAGCTGTGCTCCATTCCAACTGTCAAGTCCTGGTCACATCCTGTTATTAAAAGATGAAATTTGAATCCAACCCCTCCTATGATTTTAAAGCTTTTATAAAAGTGCTGGGTGAACATTAATGGAGCCTAACAGCCACTGGGCTCCAGACAAAATGCTCACTTCCCTCAGGCTGATTGCTCTTGGGAAATATCCAGGCCTTGAGGAGAGAAGGAAGGGGCTTCCTCCTTAAGCTGCATTCTTCTCACTCAGCACTGTGCTCCCTGCTGTGGGGACAAAGCCTGAGTGTTAGACTCTGTGAGCTGGGCTGCTAAATTGGACGGATCTGTTTTTAATCTACACATGCTTCAGAAAAGAAAATAAATGAGTCTATCCAGATGTTTTAAACAATGACACATCAACAAGGTGATATTCCACCAACACAAATGACAGGAGCATCAAGTTGGTTTCAGATTTTTCCATCAGCTTTTCCAAGATTCAAAAGAAACACGACTCCTAAAAAGCACAATGCAATTAAGATATAATCCTGCTAAATGTCAACATTTCACATTTCTTCCCTAAAGGTGTTAAGTTAAAAATACAGCATTTTTTAGAAGGAATATCTATTAAAGGTATAAGTAGGTGCTAGGGGTGATATCAAGATATATAAAAGGATTCCTTGTGCTTGAATTGGTGAGAATTACTTTGGATGCCACATACGTTTGCTAGGGCTGTTGTAACAAAATCACAGTTTGGACAACTCAGACAAAAGAAATTGTTTTTTCACAGTTCTGGCAGCCAGAAGACCAAGAAAAAGGTGTCAGCAGGCCTCTCTCCATAGCTCGGAGACAGTAGTCTTCTCTCTACCCTTAGGGTTCAGCTTTATGAGTTCATTAAATCTTAATTGTATCTTTTATATTCTTTTAAAATTATTTTAATTAATTTATCTTTATTCATTAGATCACAACCTTGGTAAACATAAAGGGTTATTGGGATACCTCCCCCTACCTCTGATGCCCCCATTCATTTATTCAGAACTCTCTTTCTTTGTTGTTTGTTAATCTGTGTTAAGTCCACTAGTCTCTTTCCCGTGGCAATGTCCTATCATTGGGTGAGAGAGTGTGTTCTTGGGACAAGGCAAGCCTGCTGGTAGGTTGTCAGTGTTGAGCTTATGTTGGGTGGTCAGTCTATATTTATTTGTGGTCTGTCCATGTTTTCTCATTGCTGACTGTCTTCTATAATCTCTTTCTGTGTTCTTTTGCTGTTACCTTATTGTTCTGGCCTCTGGTTTAGGAGGCCTGACCCCCCAGCCAGTGTCGGTGAAGAATATTCTCTGTGGATGGCCATTGTGGATCAACTCCTCTCCCTCAGTTGTATCTTTAAAGACACTCTCTTCAAATATAACCACATGCAGAGGTACTATAGGTTAGGATTTCAGTGATGGATTTTGGGGGACACAATTCAAGCCAACGTACACTCATAGTCAGTCTCTGTACTTACCTAGTCAATGAGGACATCACTGGTCTACGTTCTGCCCCATCTTCACCCCTTGTTCAGTGGTCACACAGATAAAACTCAAGTGGCTCCAGTTAGCACTGGCCAGATTCCGGCCATTTTGGGGTTGTAAGTAGAACCATGATAAGATCTAGGTACTTCCCTTTTCCTCACTATCCTGTCATCCTTCCTTAACAAATTACAATCCTTTAATCAATATAGGCAGCTGTTTCAGAAGCAATTGAAAGTTCTCTGTAGGGAAGAATGAGGTTTTGCTTTGATTATCTACACCAACGGCAGCCATGTAAATAAAACCAAAAAATAAAAACCAAAGAAGAAAACGTGAACCTTCCCTATGTCTACTCTTGACCATTCAACTATGTAAGAGCACTTGGGAATGTTAGATTAGAATGCGGTAATTTGTGGCAATCTCTGCTTATGTACACGCTGGAGGTCACATGGTGGGAATACAGAGCAACACGCAAGGGCAGGGTCTCTGGGTACTCATCCAACTACCCTGAGACCAGTCCTTCTTTAATTCTTGGAAGCAGAAAGGGGTTGAGTGCATCTAATGCATGCTGTTTAGTTCTACAGATGAGGAAGGAGTCCAGTATTTGAGACCCCAGTAGGAAATGCTTGCTCAAGGTTATAAGGATGGAACAAAGTCAAGGCTACAATTACAATTTGCATTTACAACATCCATTGCCTATTGCCTCTTGACTCTTCCCCATTCTGATCACTTTGTTTCTGAAGGGGTTTGCTGTCAAATTACCAACCACATGGCCCTAATTGTAATGGACCTATGTGAAATAGATAAATACATTTTAATACAGTATAGCACAAGTATTTATAATTAATAATATATCATGATTATACTACCCTCATTTATGTGTATTATTAAAATATCATACAGTATAATTTATTATGGTACACATTGCATACACAAAAATAAAATACAACTCACAATTGCATTTTATATGTATAGTGGTAAAGATAAAATGTAATTTTTTTTGTGCTGCCTGTCCCAAGGATGGCCCTTCAGGTATCCTCTTGTTCCACATTAATCTCCAACACCCACACCCACTACCCTTTCCTGCTGGAAGATCAGACCATGATCTCTCTATAATCCTAAGAAAATCATGGTGGACTTTTTGTCAAGATCTGTTTTATTCCTAGTGTGTGACTTCTTCACTTGCTCTGATTCTTCAGAATCTGCAGAGGATCTGGTTTTCACTGCTAACTTGTACTTGACCCTCAGTTGAACTGAGGGTTCAAGTAAACTGAAGTGTGTTCTCCAGGTGCTGCTCTATTTCCAGGCCTTCTAACCTGCCCTTTCCTGTGAGACGCTCTAATCTATACGTGCACCGTGGATTAGCAAAATCTTTAATCCTGAGATTTTGCTATGTTACAGAAATCAGACTTGAGATATTTTTATAATAATTCATTACAACACCAAAGAGGAAGTCAAGGAATTCTGGATGAAGATACTTTATACTATCTTTAATCCTGAGTAAATTTTCCAAGCCGAAAATGTGTAATATAACTTACTTTAGTTTTCCATACTTGCTAATTTTATTGTTTCCTTTTTCATGTAAAGCACTATTCCAGTTTTTCCATGCACAATGACACAACTCTACCATTATCCTTTGGTTCTTCAATGCTTTGACTTCATCCAGTAAATGAGAACAGGAAAGGCAGCTGAGAATTGTGAGCATATTGTTGTAAAATCACTGTAAGACACAACCATGACCAATGATAAGTACCCTAATGAATTTATGGTTGATATCTTTTTAAATATTCACTTAATTCAGGTCTATGTTTTATATAGACATTATTTCATTTCAATTATACTAAAAGTCAGATTGCATTTTAATGCAAGTCAGGCTAGCTACACCAAAACATTCAAATCAGGAAACCAACTTCTAGATGGATCCAAACATGGACATGAATTTGGGTAGCCTAATTTCGATTAACATAAGTGATAGTCTATCTAAATTTCCCATAAAACCATGAAGACATTTATGTTGAGCATTTTTCAAGAAATGAAGATTTGGCATAAAAGACACATTCCAGGACTAAGACATTCAAGTGGCCAATACATCTCTCCTATAATTCTTTCCTGATGCCTTAATCCTCTCTCACTAGTTAATAAATATCCCTGCTCAGATGCAGCATAAGCACCACTCATGAAGAAGAAAGCTGCCCGGTGACTGAGCTTTTCTGTGCTATGCCCATCTGTAAAAGGCAATGAATTGAACCCTGTTGGCTTGAAGTTAACTCCAAACCCTTTGTCTACACTGAAAAGTCTAAGCTTACTGCAGGGGGAATTGTTCATTATAAACTCAACAGAAAGCAAAATGAGCCTGATTCACCTACTACATTCATTCCTTTGAAATCATTTTTAAAGCATTATACAACCACAGATATACTTTTTCTACAAATTACCAAGTAGGACTAGAGTCATCCTTGTGGAGATATTGTGAGTGCCGTCTTGAGGGCTCTAGACATCAGACTCTGAGGGCAAGACCCAGCTATTTATTTTCCACTTGCACTTCTCTGTGTCTTAATTTTTTCATCTGTAAAATGGACAGACTTTTCCTATTTTCTTTTTTTTTTTTGTTAGTGTGAAGATTAGCCGATTTCATACATAGATTGTTAGAACAGCTCCAGCATATTGCAAGCACTACCCATACACAAAATTAATTGATAAAAGTAATTTAGTGGGTAGCTTTCCATTTGAATTTTAATGAAGAAACTATCTTATTGTGCTTTCATTGCATGAATGTGAAGTTAGTTATACACAGATACAAGTTCTCCTCACATATACTAAACTAATTTAGTCAATTTTAGGTAGGTTAATATGCATTACCTAACTTCCCAATAATATAAAGCATCTAATTCAAGTGGCAATAAATATGTGGGGTGGCATTTTGGGGGTTCCGGCATTCACGGGTTGGTTGAAGTTTAAGGGGAATGAAGGCAATTAAGAGCAATGTTTGTCAGTAACTACCAACAGTCTCCAGGGGTGTATTTACACAATAGCCTCAAAGTCCATCTGCCCAGGCTCTAGAGTACAGCAGCTCCTCAACGCTACATTTCATGAGACCGGACTGTGAAAGACCTTCCATGGAAAGACTGTTTGGGGTTGTGGCTATCAAATAGAACACCAGCTTTTTGGGAAATACATTTGGGAAAGAGCCTGATTCATAAAATTAGAGAAACCACACTGAGTATTTATTATTTTAAAGTCTATCCTGGAAGGGAATCAAATCAAAGAGGACTTATTTTTATTAAATAAGATTCTAGAATTTGCTGGTAATCGGGAGCCCTTAAAAACTGCCCCAGGTTTAACTTAAATAGCTTCTTTCTTTTCTTTTTTTTTTCTTTTTCATCTGCCTTGCTGAGCACATACCACTCACATACCACTCACATACCACTCTGAACCACTCAAACAGATCACATCAAAAAGATAGTGAAGAAATGTGTTCTTCCTCATCGATAGTTCTTACAGAAAGTATAGTTATAATTATTTTTTCAGAGTGAATTTGGTACTGAATGTACTGAAGGCATAAAGACGACTTGGCTAAAAATTTTACAAACAATGATAAGTAGATGCTATATGGTAATCAACTAAAAATTTATTTTTTAGATAGTAAATAGGAAGTCGGTTTCTTCAAAATACTGAGTCACTATAGTAGTTCATCACCTTAACCATTCAGCCACCTTGCCCCATATTAAGTCATTTTAAAAGCCAATAGTCAGTGAAAGGTCTGACTTATGGATTTCACAAAGTCAAATGCCTGCCTATTTAACATCATGTAATGCAAATGACTGAAAAATTAATACAATGTCATGCATGATCCTGCTTAGGTGCCAAACCAGGGCTTTGTTCTCTTGAAGGGAACTATGCTTGAGCATTTAAATATTTCTGTGCTACTTGTTCATCCACAAAATAATGCTTTCTGTAACACTTTAGAGAAGAAGAAATAAAATTTGCAAAAGGCTTTGAACTGTTCAAAGAAACAATTTCCTAAATGTATTATTGCTGCTATAGAACATCAGAAGAAGGAAGGACAAAGTCTTAATGGTGTTTCTGGAATATTCCTCTAACATCTGTGTGCTCTGGTATTTTGTGTCCATTATTTCTAATCATTCTGGGACAGAGAATATTGCTATTCATATCTACATATGTACTTTTATCCCTCCTTTTTTTTCCTAAGGATGATGAAATATGGAACTGGAAGGATGTAGATAGACAAACTGGGAAGACCTCAGGCCAAACTAAATAAATCTACATTAAAAGGGGGGAAGTTAAGACTAGTGGAAAAGATCTGTGAAGATTTACAAACTATATCTGGCACGGAACAAGAGGAGAAAAATGACTTTGGAAAATACAGGGATAAAGCAGAAGACAAGTAAAACGTAGACCCTTTCTTCCCATTCTTCATATAAATTTGGAGTAAACCCTCTGCTAAAATGGTGTGGTTGATGCGGAGTCTTCACCGTGGGTGTGATGGAGTGTCAAACCGGCACCCTGGGCACAAGCAGAGCCCAGAAGGACCACTCCATGTTGACTTCACTACAACATCTGAAAGGAGGTAGGAACCCAACATCATAGAAGAAACATCTGGGCTTAGAAAGACTGCATGATATTCCCAAAACCAACTCTTGTCAAGTAGGGATTTGAATCAAATTCTCTCCACTTTCAAGGTCCATATGCATCCTTCTCTGCATTTCCAATGTCATCTAGAGAGTTGGTTGCATAGTGGTAAGCATAGTTGCCTTTCATTGCCACCTAGGCAGAGCATTCGCAACTAATTCAAGTTTTGCTCTCCAAAGTCTAGCAGCAGTTGACACACAATAAATGTTCAGCAAAGCCTGCGTCACTGACTACAGGTGCAAGGAATTCATGGACCTTAAGTTCCATGAAAGGCAAGGTACTCCTCCCTGATTTTCATAGCACTCTCAGCATTTAGTCGCAGACTGGAGGTAGAAGAGTAGCCAAGACATTTAAGAATGAGTCCTTGGATGACCGGTATTCACCTTACAAGGTCTTCCAATTCCTAACCATATTTTGTTGTCCATTTTTTAAGGTAGTGAATTTCTAATGAAGTAGTCTAACAGCAACCTTTCAGATTTTTAATAATGTTAGAACCATACTGAAAGTGAACACCCTTTCATCTGCAAATTACCTTTCTACTGCTGCAATTTGCATCTCAATGCAAACCTAGTGAATATCCAAGTCCCTTATCAGCATCTCCAATAGCACTGGACTTTCTGAGTGACAAGACTTTAGCATTAGATTTCAAAGTCTTCACAATCCAGTATTTTCAAAGTCTACCTCTTTATTCATGAAGATTATACTTCTAGATGAAGACGTGCAAGTTTTTGATGGATGCCTCACAGACTCTAACTCTGAACTCTTTCTTTTGATTACAGAGCTCACTTCAAAAAAAGATTTCTGACTTAGCCTGTAGTTTAGATGCCTCGATGTTACCTCAGCGTGGACATGGAAAAGCTAAATGCCATTTCCAGCATCATGTGACAGAGCAGGGTATGAGTTGCTGCCTAACAAACAAGCTTCCTAGAAGTAATAGATGAAATAAAATCTTTCAGAGTTTAAACTTAAGAGCTAGTTGTGTTTACCCTCAGGAGCTAATGAGATGCATCCTATCATACTGATTGTTCCACTATCATAACACTATCTACCACTTTTAACAGGACCTATGAAAGGTGTAATTTCACAGTCATTTGTATGGTGCTCTCAGGAACAGGTCCCTCCCCTGATAAGACCATCATCTTCGGGACACTAAATTGTCATTATTGTTTTTATTAATGCATATTGGTTGATAGTTTAGTTCAACTAATTTCTATCCCCATAATTTAAAAAAGGGCTAAAGTACTCAATAAATATTATTGAATGGATAAAGTGAATGATTCAACATTCCTCAATAGACAGGATCTTTTTCATGGAAAAGCATGGTAACAATAGTTCTTAACTTTGCTCTAAACATAATTCTAAACCAACAGAGCCAGAATCTCTGAGCAACCTGGATATAAATCAGAGTCCTGATCCCTTAGTGAGAATCTCTAAGGACAGAGTCATGACAATTGACCCTTTGAAGACTTCAGAAGAAGCATGTCTGAATACAAAATTTGAAAGCCCACGGTTTCCTAGTTTTGTTTTGCTTTTACTTGATAGTATATTCTATCCCAAGGGAAGACTTCCATTTTAAACCTGTGGCCTAGAGCCCTAAATGTTATTCATTGCTTTTATGTGGAAGTAAATCCCATTTGTGAAAGATAAGATGTCAGTCAACCCTGACCACACTGTAGACCTTCTACGCCTCCTTTTTGCTGTATGAGAGTGTGAGTTCTAACAAAAAGCTGTACTTGAGATTCTGAAATTTACAGTCTTTGAGGATCGACAAGCTTTCTTCCCATCATTCAAGAAGCACCTGGGCCAAGTTGTTCCAAGCCAAGTATGTGTGTTTGATGTGAAAAACACACCTCTAATTAATCATCTTGTCCCAGCTGGAACTCTTTCCCAGAATTGCTGCAAGCTTGACTGAAGGATGGTTCTCACCTGTTTTCCAGGCACACAGGCTTCATCTAAATGACCTTCTAATTTTGTCTTGAAGCTTCTTTCCCTAATTTGGTGCATTTGTTTATTTTTGTCAGATTGTCAACTAGACACTTCACAACCAGGTAGCTGTAATGGATAAAATGTTGACTCATTTTGTTAGGCATCTGGAGATGGGAAAAGTGTTTCATTTATTGAATTTAAATTGTGAAAGGTGGGGGGTGTTTCAAGAAAAGTAACCATCCTGCTTATAATTTGTGCTCCCCCAAAAGCTGGTTAATTGCCAGACCAAGTCAAATAACACCTTGTTCCCACTCGCAGGCTGTGAATTTCCAGCAGGGCTAGCTTTACAAGGTAATTCTAATGTGGTCTCCCATTCTCATTTACTTGCTTTGCCTTGCTATATTTCAAGAGCATGCCTGCTTTTTTGAAAAGGTTGTTTTCATCCATCAAACTCTCTCTTATTTAAAGACTGAAACAATTTTCTCTCTTTCTTTTCAAATCTTAAGTAGGGCCATTGATTACTATTGCATCGGAGAGCACTTTCCACTTTAATGAATTCTTTATCTTTGAGTAACATGTGCTTTAGATTTCAAAAGCAGTGGCAAAAAAAAGTAATGAACCTCAAAGTCCAATCCATCCACATGTCTATGTATTTAGGGTAGGCTTAAACATTGCCATTTATTTCTGTCTTTAAAAAAAAAGTGTAACCTTTCAGAAAATTTATAGTTCTGAACAATGTTTCCCCATTATCTGTCAAGTCTATTTGAGTTTTCTAAGTCTCCCTGGTGGTGGCTATACTAAAGACTGCAGTAAGTGTTTTCCTTGTAAGGAGACAGAATCTCCATGGAACTGTCTAGTTTTCTAAACTCATGAATACTTGGAATGAGAAATTTCCTTTCCTGCAAGAACTGTGCACAGAATGGGTGGCAGTCACTGATTACTTTTCTGAATGTGCAGACAGAGCCGTAGTTATGTGAGTACATCTCTGTCTCCCAATCAGGTGGCACGTCTGACCCAGGCACTTTACCAGAATGAAGATGTTGTCCAGCATGACTCAACTAAAGGAAGCCAGCTGTCACAGCCCAATTACCAGATACCAGATCGGAATCACCATCCAACACCAAGAAAACGGCAGTAGGTGGTTGTGGTTTATCCGGCTTAGAGAAAATGAAATGCTCAGATCAAATGTCTACTCTTGCAACAGAACAAGAGAAAAGTATTAGAATTTGTTCCACTATATGAAACAAGAAAAGCCCCCACAAAGAGCGAAATGATGTGTTTTCATTTCCTGACTTTCAAAGGTAAAAACCCAAGTTTGAAATGGTGAGGTGATAACAGAGTCAAATTAGCCCTTCGATGCTGTACACAGACCCAAAGTGAATGCGTGCTTTTCATCATATTTTGGTACCTATAGCCCATGCAAAGGATGTATTATTCCCTTATTGCTAAAACCCTGAGATTGCTTCCCAGATTTCCATCAGAGCCGACAACATGCCTTCCTAAAGATGACTACCAGCAGGGTCAGTAACAACCGGGAAGTTATGAGAAATAGAAGTGTTCAAGTCTTAGCCCAGATCTGCTAGTCCTGAAATGGGGTAAGAGTGAGCAACCTGTGTAAGAAGGAACCCTCCCGGTGATTCCAAGTACCAGGTCATCTGTTGCTCTGAACTTCATTACAATTTGCTGCTTCTGAATTTAGGATTGCCGTATACAATTAGTAGCTTAGGAAAGGAAGGGGCTATTTCAAGATAAGGACTCACAATCTAGCTGTTTTGTCTCTTATGGATCATCAAATACAAGCATTCTGCTCTTTCTCCCTTCTCCCTTTCTTGATCTCTTAACAGATTTTGATGAGATGTTGGTACTCTTCTAAATTCCCAAACTCCATACATTCCATATTTTATAAGCAACCATCATCATTTCCCCTCCTTGAGTTCGATATGATTTTGTCTACTTCTTTCCAGTTGTTCCCAAATAACAAATTTTCAGACGGATGTATTTATTATGATCTCTAACCTTTCCTTTCCTCACCACACTCAATCAGGTTTAAATACTTATTTTTAGCAACAACTTTCATTTTTTGGCATCATACAAGAATCACCTGGGGGAGCTTTAGGAAAAAAATCTCAATGCCTGGAATGTACTCTAAACTCATCAAATCAAGCTATCTAGGGAGCCCAATTCAAGCATCCACATTTTTTTTAGGGTTCTTAATTGATTCCAATGCACAGTGTTTAGAACCACTATATTATAGCATCTATTTTAAGATCTTTCTTTATTAATCTTGGAAATTCCATTTTATACACCAACACCTGAGTATCAAATGCGCTTCTTAATCCATTAAACATATTAAAAATCCATATACTTGTTCAGGCACAGAAGATGAATAATTTTTTTCTAAGAATTTAATTTCTCAGAATTCAACAAGAGCTGATAATAACTTATCTCAGTGATGGCAACATACTAAAAATGTGACTTTTTTAATAAAAATCAGTATTAAAAGAGAAGAAATATAAACTCATTAGTAGAAATAGAATTTTGGATCCTCTTTTTATATGTGTAACTAGGTCTCGATGCTGATAAGCTCCAAAGGAAGGTTTCAGAAAGTCAAGAGCTACAGTGTGAATGCATTCCTCCCAAAGAAAGTTTTTTAAAAAATACAAAGTTCTATATGAGAACAGAATCGCAAAGTTGAAGTAGAAAACAGCTTATCAGGGAACTGACAGATACCTTCTTTCTGACACTTCTAGAAGGCTTCAGTCACTATTAAAATACATCTTAAAAATATATAATGGAAGAGAGCTTTCATTCTTACCAAGGCACTTACACCGCATAAAATCATGTGTAATCATGCCCAGAAGAACTCAAATATACAAAATGCAGAAACTCTTCAACCTTAATCATACCATGCAGGGAAGAACAAGCAAACAGAAGCAAAGTCGTGTTTTTTGCAGAAGAGCAAATCTGACTCCAGTGGATTTAATATTAAGAAAACTGTATCTTCAAAAGAAATGAAAGAACTTAATAAAGCACTTTTTTAGAATTGCAAGATGTATGCCTAATAAGCAGACAGGATAGCCTCATGGTTACATACGTTGTTTCTAATACCAAGGAGATTTATCAAGAATCCCAGTCACTCTCCTTACGCCTTAATTTCTCTGCCTAGTGAAGAGATCAGCAAGGATTTTCTGTAAAAGGCAGATAATGAATATTTGCCACCTTGGACATCACACAGTCTGTGCTAATATCGCATAGCCCTGCCATTTTGGCACAGAAGCCACCACAGATATTGCCAAGACAGATGTCACTGTGTTCCAAGAAAACATAAAAAAGCAGACAGCTGGTCAGCTCTGCTTATGGGAAGTGTCTGGTCGCCCCACGCTACAGCATCATTTCTTCATGTGGCCACTACAATTCATTTGCCTCTCCCGTCCATCTCACATGTTTGTAATTTCATCCATTTTAGCTCGTAAGCTGATGGCTCTAAAACCATGACTTCTACTCTAAAACCATGACTTCTAGTACAAATCAGTCTCTTGGAATCCAAAGCTATTTACAGAGTCAAATACTTTGTCCCTCTCTCCGGAGGATCCACTTAGATGTCCCATTGGCAGCTCAAACTCAAAACTAAAATCACTGACTTCCCCATAATGCCTGTTCCTCGTTTTGGACTCTCTGTGTCAAGAATGGTACTCCCATCTACCCAGCATTCCAAGACCTGACAGTCAGGGTTAACCCACCGGCCCCTGTTGATGTAAAACACGAAGTGCACTCCCACCAGCAGTGTAAGAGAGTTCCTTTTCTCCACACTGCTGGTGGGAGTGCAAACTGGTCCAGCCACTATGGAAGACTGTGTGGAGGACCCTCAAACAATTGAACGTGGACTTACCATTTGACCCAGCAATCCCACTACTGGGAATCTACCCAGAGGACATGAAAACATTAATTCAAAAGGACACCTGTACGCGCATGTTCATTGCAGCTCTATTTACAATTGCCAAGATTTGGAAACAAACCAAATGCCCCCAAACAGATGATTGGCTAAAAAAAATGTGGTACATATATACGGTGGAATACTACCTATCAATCAAGGAGGACAAACACATGTCATTCGCAGCAACATGAATGGAACTAGAAAGACTCATATTAGCAGAAATAAGTCAAAAAGAAAAAGAGAAATACAGGATGGTCTCACTTATATGATGGATATAGGGGAAAACAAACAAACAAACAAACAAGAAAAAATAAAAACAACCAATGGGACTGAACAATGGAGTGAGAGAGGAGGAGGGGGAAGAAGGTGGGGGAGAGGAATGGCACAAAAGATCAGGATGGTTAACAGGTGTTAGTGAAGTGGGAAAGCCCAGGGCACACAATAATGTAATATAAATATAAATACACATATATATGCAAATTTTAAAAAATTTAAAAAAAAAACAAAAAACAATAAGGAGAGGGGCCAGAGTGAACAGAGGGGTCATCAGTGCGGGTTCAGAGGGAAACTCTCCAATAACCAGTTACCTATACTGTAAAATCTAAAGTATGAATAAAATTAAAATTATAAAAAACAAAGCAAAAGAAAAAACATGCAGTGCAGTGTGGACTATCTTGTGCTGCTACATATAACCAAACTCCAGAACAACAGCAACATATAGCCACATGGATGGACCTCGGAACACACATTGGATTCCGAAGCTTAAGAAACCAGCATATTCTGTGATGTAGTACCATTTGTATAACATAAAATTGATTCAATAATAAAAACAATAAACTATTTTTAAAGCTATTGATAACCCTAAGGCACAAGCTAACACTAGTATGGGATTTTTGGAGTAAACATTATGGAAAAATAACATCAACAAAATTAGAAAAGAGGTCAGGCATGGTGGTGCATGCCTGTAAACAGCAGCCTAGAAAGTCGCGGCTGGAACCAGGGATCGAGGTTCAAGCCCCGCTCCGGGCAACGTAGGGAGACCTAGTTACAAAAAAACAGCTGGGTGTGATAGCACGCGCCTGTATTCCCAGCTACCTGGGAAGCTGAAGCCTGGGATCACTTGAATCCTTGGTACTCTGGGCAACATGAGCCTGTGGTTCCACAGGGCAAAACAGCGAGACCCAGTCTCAAAAAAAAAAAAAAAATTAGAGAAGAAACTTTCCAAACCAACAATGATAGCAAAACTGTATTATTAGGCAACAACCATATGTGTCATTTAAATAAGCAAAGTGAAATGTTATGAAGTATAAAAAATCATTATGAAGTATAAAATTTTGACATCATTGAGATAAGGGAAATTCAACTACTTAGATCTTGATGGTTTTAGTTAAGTTATTCTTCTCAGATTAATTTATCATACCACAAATGGAATCTTGTAGACTTTACTAAAGGAACCTGGTATCAGCTTGCTTCATAAGGTGAATTTCTTTAAATTGACAGCTGTAATAGGCTACCCAGAAGCAGTGTGGCATAACAAACAGACATCACATTCATCAGTGTGTTTGTTACTCAAATAGACATATACTCTATCATCATTTCTTAAGGTTTTTTAAACATATGACATAAAAGTTTACAAGCAGAAAACTCAGAGGATTAAATTTTCAGCTCCAATCTGGAAATTTATTGCTTGATTAAAATACAGATATGTTAGTTTTTATTTTCTACTAGAATAACTCAAAATGAAAACACTACTAATTGCAGCACAAGAGAACAGAGCCAACTAAGAGATTAAACTGGCTGATTGTTAGTGTGAACTTTAGTGAAATTTGTGTGCATTTTGTTAAACAATGCAAACTCTTGAAAAACAGTTAGGTACTAAGATTTTCTGATTAAAACTGACCATGTTGAATATAAGAACAAGTCACCACTATCCATTCAAGCATTAAAAACAGCAAAAATGGTTACGTATATTTTAGAAATATGATTTAGACCTTTTAATTGGTTACAAAAATTATTCTTTTATACTGGCTACAGTGGCATCCTATAGAAACACAGACCTAAATACAGATATTTCCTCCTGATACTTGAAAAATGACAAATTCTATTTCTCTCAAACCCATAGGCAAACTTCACATTAAAATTATTCCTGGGGAAAACTGTATTGTGGACTAAAGCCATTTCAAGACCTCTGCATATTCCTCATTTCCTTTTTCACTTTCTATCTCCAGCTCACTAAGGCATAAACACAAGTTCCTCACATTGTGGTTCCTCACATCTGCCAGCTAACTCTAGGCATGCTTCCTTCCTTCCGTTCATTCATAATGTTCCTGTGCCCTGTCTCAGGAGACAGTGTGTGTTTGAAAGGGCTTTACAAGCTGTAGGTCACTTTACAAGGACTTTCGCATTACCTGGGTTCATCGGTGAAGAAAGTTAAAACAAGGATGATTTCTCTTTAAACATGAACAGTGATTGATGATAGACCCTCTACGCTTTTATTTCCAGATAAGCTAGCAGCGGCTAACAGCTAAATGATATCTTACTGCCTTTTCTGGCGATGTCTGGATTTCCAGAGAAGGCAGGATATTCTAACTCCAAGGAATTTAAAGACATTGATCTTTAATGGTAAAATTCCAGCATGTGTACAGGTATGAAAGAGACTTTTGGCTGGCAGGAAGGAGTGGAATGACCATCCTGGAAACTCTATCTAAGGCAGCCACATGCCACACAGTGCTGGCTGCTATTCAGCTCAGCCCATGCTCTGTAAATATTGGCCTGGCATTGAAGAAAAGGTCCAAAAATAAATGGGAATGATATAAATTCTAATTTTGAGCAAGTTGAAAAGTTGCGGTGACCCTATATACTATTTTGAACAGTCAGCACTTTGTCTCAAATTCCTGTTTTGCCAGGTTTCATAAGATGGGGACTCTGCTATTAAGAATAGTCTAGGTGGACATAAATGATATTACAATCACTATTTCAAATAGTCTGACTATATTTTGCATCTTCAGTTATTCTTTTACTGTTGTTTCATATTTTTTGATGTGTTTTACTAATGATTCTAAATTAATCATGCTTTTAAAATCTCATTGGAAATAGCAAACTATGAACAACTGGCCTTCCTTCAAAATTTTGCAGCCGTCACACACATTGACTCACAGAGGCCTTATTACATCCAGTCTGTATTCCAAACTATGAATTCAAGCCAATATCCTCTATCCAAAGTGCTGTGCCACCATATTTGGGCAAGAACTGTGGTGGTTCTCTTGTAAGTTTCTAGATTGGGTCCACACATTGAAAAGTAAAAGTTGAAGCATTTTCCTTTTCTTTACATAGGATTAAATCATCATACTGTGGGTAGTACACACTCATAAGCAAGTTGACTTTAATGTAACCCTATTTTGGAGTTAGGGGACTTTCAAAAAATGATATTAGAAATGTGTTGCTGTTCTCCATCTTCATTCCTAACTGATGCTTTAGATAGACACGACCCTTTCACCATCAAACCCTAGATAAAGATGGACATGCTTTTGCTTATATGAAGCTAATTGTGGAAACAATTTTATGTTGAGCATCCTTTTAATATCTTCATCCTAAGTTTTTGGGAGATGTTCTAACTTAAAGTCAAGTTGGTTTTCCTAGGAGACAAAGGGAAAACAGTCTGTGTATACTTATATGTCTTTGACTAAGGGATATAACTCCCTTGATCTTTTTCTGATATGATTCCTTTATAAGAATTGTCTCAGAACAAAAGGGCAAGTAAAATTTAAAACTGTCAGCAGAACTGATGCATAGAGCAAGAGAGGAGGAGGGAGTAAAAGAGATTAAGATGATAGTTCACAGGTGATAAAGTGGTGGAAGAACCTCAGTGTAGGCAACAATTTGAAATATATATATATATATATGTGCAATCAATTTTAAAAAAATAAAATAAAAATAAAAAAGAATTTTCTGTCATCTTTTTTTCGGAAAATATTAATTAATTAATTAATTATTAAGTCTTTTCCCTGTGTCAGTCATTGAACTGAGTGGTAGTGAAACTGGGTCAAAATGGGGCAGAAATCTCCAACATGCCACATTTAAAATGTGGTTTCTGCCAGTCAGTTTCCCTCAGGTCCATACTACCTGGGTGTAGCAGTTGCCAGACAAAATGCAGTTTAACAACAGGGTTTTATTAACAAAAGTATTCAACAGGGAAAACAAACGGTTCTTAATGCCACAGGGGCCAGTTAATTCACCACAAGTACTGTTTAGTCCAAAAGTCCCAAACACATGTCCAAGATGGTGCCTCCTCCAAACCTGCAGGCACCCTGAAAAGTCCAGTCTTTCTCAGCATCTTCTCTTCCTTTCTTCTCCAGCATGCCATGCTGCTCCACTTCTCTAAGGCTCTTCAAACTGCTTCAACAAAATGCTGATCTCAAATCATACTTTCCAAATATGCTGCCTTGTTGTGGCTCCACACACTTTCTTTACTAGGGCCACCTTTGGCGGCATCTGACCACATTTAGAGGCCTGCCCTCAGCATCCCTTGGTCACCCCTGGCCTGCCATTCTGGCATCTGACTCCACACCGACTACTTCTCTGCTGGCTACTCTTCTACCATGGCTCCTTGCCACCACCAGCTCACTCTTCCAGGGGGCTTCCACAGGCCACATGGCCTGTTCTAGCAGTCTGTCATGCTCATCTTTTTTTCTCTCTCTCTCTCTCCTCGTTCCTCCCTTTTTATACATCCTCTCTTCCCACTTGCCACTTTCTCTTGTGGGTCTTTCAGGCTCCAACCACCAGAGCATTTTGGCATCCACACAATTTTCAACTGCGCCACTACCCTGTATAGTAGGGATAGAGTGGGAAGTAAAGCAAATATTGTCTCTGCCTTCGTGGAGTTTATAGTCTAGGTCAAAGACTGATAATAAATAATCACACAAATGGCTATTTAAATTAGAGTGATAAATTGGGGGGATAATAAAATACTATTAAAAGAACATAATAGTGAATGAAAATACTGTGAGAAATCAGGAAGAAAATTGAATTTAGGCTGCAGCTTAATGATAGCCAGAGAGGGGAAGAGTGTAACAGGCAGAGCGTATTCGAAAGTCTGAGTTAAAGAAAATGAACTTGAGGTTTCAATAGGCCGAGAAAAGGCCACAGGAGTGAGTAATGATGAGAATGAGAAATTTGATGTTGGTCAGGATTTAGAGTTTTATTCTAAGGCCATATGGAAGAAGTGAAAGGTTTTAAGGATGAGATAGGAGCAGATCTTTATTTTATTATCTGGCTATTACATAAGAGGAAGAACTAGAAGGAGCAAAAGAAGATACAAGAAGATGAGTGAATACATTGATGCATTAGATCTGCAGGAAGTAAAGGCACAGGAGTTGAGAGTTAATAAAGAGAACAGACAAGAACTATATTGAGGAGTTTCAATTAATGGGGTTTAACTGGGAGAAATGGGAAGAAAATAAAAAGATGACTCTAACTCTGAAATCAATGACGAGCATTTTTACTTATCAAACTTTGCTGGAAACATTTATGGAGGTGGGAATGACAGAAAAAGTTATAATCAATGTTGACTATTTGCACTTTGGAACATATCTTAAGCACATCAGGTAAGAGAGCTGGAATTCAAAATGTGGATTTGGAATTTACAAGAAAGCCTGGACTGGAGATATATATTTAGGAGTCACTTATGCAATATTTGAGCACTTGGAACTCATGGAATAGAACTGAAAAGTTAATTTACAGTTGTCTCCTACTATCCCTATTCATTAAGGGATGTTCCTTCTCATCAGAGGGTGAAAACATGAATTATTACATTGTAATAAAACATGGGTTACATTATAAGATTTTGTGTTTTTTTAGGTTCTACAAGATGCCTTGAACTTGACTCCTCCCTGATGATGTCTGTGAGGGTGAGTACTTTCAAGACCCCTCAATACTGGGAATATCACATCCCTGGATTATCAAGTCCTTCTTCTACAGCCTGTGGGGACCTAACAGATAAAATTCTATGTAGTCCTTTTGGCCTACATCTAAAGTTCATGATTCTTTTCTCTAATGAATTGGCCTTGCTGGTCAATGGTATTTTAATCAGATTGAGCAATCATAGCAAAATACGTAGGCTTTTTATCTATAGAACTTTTTCCATTGCAATGGGCAACTTCATGCAGCCATTACCCAAACTACTGGTCACATCACCTTTTCTCCAACCAGGGAAATGGCTACCAGTCCTTCACTTAATTTCCAAAGGATTCTGGAAATTTTCTATGTCATGTCCCTCAATTTAAAAAGAAAAAAAATCTCCAACAAATGCAAAATTATAAAATTATTTTCAGCCTCACAGTTACTAACATGCAAATCAATAAAGTTATCACTTTTATTACTATATTGGCAAAAATTTTTAAATAGCTCACATTGATGAAGTTATGCAGAACAAGACATACTTGGAACTTTCTAAAGGACAATAAAATGATAAGACACTTTGGTAAGCAATAGCCATGAAAATAGAGTTGACCTAGTTTCCTCTCAGAATTTAACCTCCATCAATACATACAAGTAACAGGCTGTGCAAGATTCAGGAGGCTAAAAGAACCCAAAATGTACAATGTAACATCCAAACTCAATAATTCACCATAAGGTCAGGAAGATGATTGCCATTGTCCTTGGAGAACCTATTAACAAAGTACTAAAGTACCAGGAGTAATATCTCCAAGTGTCTCTCCTCTCCTCTCCCCTCCCCTGCCCTCCCCTCCCCCATCTCCCCCTTCCCCATCCCTCCCTCCCCCATCTTCCTTCACATTTACCCTCAATTCTGGAAGTCCAGTCCTTGTCATGCTGGCAGTTGTAAGACAAAGTGTCAGAGATGTTGGTAGCATGGAAGTGGGGGCAGGGAAAAGATGGCCCATTCCAGCAGCTGCACCAAATGATCCTCACACTTTAACAACTGAGTGACCCATTAAAGATGCCTGAGACACCTGAGAATTCTTCAAATTGTTCTATAAAATATGGAGGTATCTGAACATGTTTCAATCAGCCTGGAGAGAATTATCACCACCAAAGAGGTGTGGAGAAAGACATACAACAACTCCAAGGCTGGTGTCAAAACTAGTGTCAGTGCTCAACAAGCAGGATAAGCTCAGGGCTTTCTCACTGATCCTGGAGTGTGGAAAGTAAGTCTTCTAAACCCAAGCTTGACACTAACCTCTCCAGAGTGGATATTTGGATACCTTTCTCTTTATCAAAGCCCTTGGTCTATGGGGGAAACCCAATTCAACCTATGCCAATCAGGGCATACCTAATTGGAACTGTGCTGACTACTGGCCCAACTTTTTAAATCAAGCTTCTACTCCTAATTGGGATGGCATGATCTTCCACTTAACACTGTGGAAATGGGTGTTTCTTGTCTGGGATTGTGCAATGCTTGTGAGAGGTCAGGTTAGCTTATAACCTGCTTCTTTGAATACAGACTGATTAGAAAATTATACTTTGTGTGCATGTGTAAATGGTCTGGTCTATGAACTGAATTTCTTCTGAAGACAGCTTATTCCTACGGGATACTGGCAATTTAGGAATTCTGGGCCTGGATAAAGAAAATGAGATTCCAGTCATTTTTTTTTTTTTTTTTTGAGACTAGGTCTTGCTATTTTGCCTGTGAAACCACAGGCTCATGTTGCCCGGGGTACCACAGACTCAAGTAATCCCCAGCCTCAGCTTCACAGGTAGCTGGGATGACAGGTGCACGCCACCACGCCCAGCTATATTTTTGGAACTAGGTCTCGCTAAAGGCCCCAGGCGGGACTCAAACCGCGATCCCTAGCCCCCAGCCGCTTCATAGGCTGAAGCTTACAGGCACGAGCCACCATGCCCGGCCAAGATTCCAGTCATTTAAACACCTTAAGAACATTCCTTCTTAGAAACCCCAACTAGTTCAGTGTATCAGAAACCTGGTCCTTCCTCATTTGAACCAATGACCAATTGTGGGGAACCTTTGAAGTCACCCAAAATATTTTTCCTAAAATTTAATTGAGCAGACATGGCTATAGAACAGCTTAAACTGAATGGAAATGCTATTTCAATTGCTATTTTGTGGTTATCAAATATCAGGAGTCAAAACCTGCCTTTTTGCAAAATAAAATTTTTAAATTAACTGAGGTAAGCAAACATGGAAGATAAAATGATTTTCACTCTCTTTCCCCCCCCCACATCCTTTGTCTCCAGACTCACAGTAATGAGCATGTGCTCGATTCCCCCTCCCCGTGCCATCTCTCTCCTTTCCTTCCATGCCATCTACTCCTCCATACTCTCAGCAATTCCATCTAACTGCCTGGGTGAATCTCGTTTCCCCATGAATTTCTTCCTGCTCTCTGCTTCTTGGAATCTGTCAAAGTGCCCCTTTTATCATATTTTCTTATTGGCTATATATATAAGCTATATATAATATATGTACATGATATACATATATGATATAGCTATATATCATATGTGTATATCACATACACGTATGATACACACATATCATATATACATATATGATGTATACATATATGCATACATCATATATACATATATGATGTATACATATATACATGTATGATATATGTAGTATATATTTTATATATATATAGTTTTGCTATATCACTGTATACCCCAAAGTCCTCCCACCAGCGTTATCACCCATGCCAGCAGAAATAATCAAAAAGAAAGAAAGAAAAAGGTAGATACAGGATGGTCTCATTTCTATGTGGGATTGAAGTGCCCTTTTAAAGGTAAACAAGACAAACCTCAAATCTTTTACGTTTCCTGGCCTAAGGCTGAATTGGAAATCATAGCGAGTCCTAAAGCAACAGAGAATTCTCATAGGTCGACTGAAGAATTTGTGTGGTTATGTCAATTTATCAATCTGGTTTTTTCTACCTACCTCAGCAAATTCACATGCTTGTTAAGATCAGGGTCAGGGGAAACACTGACTAAAACGTTCCAAATAGGAAAATTCCTGAAAAGGATTTAGAGTAATTCCTATTTTTTTGGCAAGACAAGAAAATTCTCTGATAGACATTACTGAACAACTTACCTGGAGCACTGAAACCTTGGGGTTTCATTAAGAGTTCTTATTTCTCATCATGCCTGAAGGCTGACCTGCACAAAATATTTCCCAGAGTTCTACTCCACTGCAACATGTGAACCATCTGCTTCTTTTCTCGGCCTCCTGTTGGGAACAGACTAACCAAAGTGACTCCATTTTGCTTAAAACCTCCATATTGAAGCCAGTGTCCCCTCTCTGCCTTCAGTGGAAAGTAACCACCATGGCTGGCTGGTCCAACATCATGTTTCTGTCGCCCCTTATTCCTGGTTGTTCCTGACAACCGTCTTGTCCACCTGATAGATGATGGATGTCGGCACTATGGGAAATCATGGGGATGCATCCCACCACTATGGGAATGTGGGAACATATCCTGTTGTTATGGCAACATGTCCTACACCTGCTTACTTCCTTCAGAATAGGGGGCGGTGATGGTTTTGCCCTATAGAAGGTTGTAACAGAGACTGCTGGGGCCTCTCTTGCTGAGCTGGTTTGGGGACCCTGGTGCACCGGTAATAAACCTGTAGCTTTGAACCTCAGAGTCCTTGTGTCTTGTTGAGCAGCCCATGAGTCACAACACCTTCCAAGCCTCAGCCCAGGAAATGACTATCCACTGGCTGTCGTTTTAAACCTTAAAGGTACATGAGGTTACCCAGGAGAATTTGCAGTTTGTCCAAGCTCAGTTTCAATATTTAGGGCATTTAATACAGATAGGCTTCACGGTGTCCTGAAGTACCCCAAATCCCAAAGGAAACATCAACTATGAGGTTTTCTCAGACTCGCTGGTTATTGCCAAAATTGGATTCCGAATTTCTCTCTTATGGCAAAGCTTTGTATGCTTTTTTAAAAAAACAGCAACCTGACCAGATTCTATGGAAAAAATAGCTCCCTGGCCTTTAAGGCCTTACAGGAGAATTTAATAAACCCACCTGCCCTTCGACAGCCCAACTCTCAGTGGTTTTTGTGTATAAAAGGGAACAAAATGTCCTTGGGTTGCTCACACGAGTATCGCCCTTAACCTAGGAGGTTCACAGCCAGCAACTAGACCCTGTAGCTTGATAGCTAGGCCTGGCTTTTCAGTTATTGCTGCCACTGCCTTCTTGGGTAAGGTCATCAAGAGCACCTCAGAAGGACTCTTCAGCTTCACTGGAAAACCCCTGTCCACTATCAGTAACAGATCCTTGTACAACAGAACATCAGAAACTTGGATTCTCGTTTCCCATCTTGAGAAAGTACCAAATCCTGACTGAATCTGCCTATGACTGGGTAGTCTGGAAATGTATGAAGCTTTCCCACAGTCGAAGTAGATAGAGACTGATGAGACAATTTTGCAAGACTCAGAAACCAAGTCTGTTTGGTGAGACTCTCTCCTATTCTTGCTTGTTATACTAAGGCCACCTTCACAGGTTCCCTGCAAGAAGGTCTTTTCTGGCACTACTGGACAAAACCATGGAATATGGGATAAAGCCGATTCCTAATCAGAATTAGGAATCAGAATTCCTAGTGCTTTCAGAAAAAGGCCTTGATTACAATATGAAAATTAATACACAGAAACCTGACTTAAATAAGGTCAGAGGGCTAAAGGAGAGTTTCTACACATACACAATCAGTAAGCTAGAGACCCCAATGTGCCTGGTGGCCCCAGTAGGAAATGATGCTGCTTTCCTGTCCCAGTAAGGGACAGGGGAGGGCAAGAAGAAAGAGAGGGAGGGGGGAGGGAAAGAGGACAGAGGAGGGGGGCATGGCTGTTTGTGGTCCTGGCTTCTCCAAAGGCTACTGAATGGGGTGACAGCTTTAGTTATGGAAAAGCAGACATCTTCCTCACCATGAGAGTGCACTTTTTAAACAGTGTTTTAATAAATCCACATTGCTGGTGAAATAACGTTTGAAATCAACACATCTGGGAAAAAAAAATAAAGGCAGAGGTAAATCAAGTGGTATGCCTAAAATCAAAGCATCTTGAAATGTATCCTTTGGTTTTAAGCTCTTAAGCATCAGTGTAGTTTTCTATTATTTCCACTTAACAAAAAGTAAGAAAGAACAATACTTACTGATATTGCAGTAATTTTTGACATTGTTTTTAGAAATTCAAACACTTTGAAAAATGATTTTCCAAAATCCAATATTGTTTTACTACCTCAAACAAATTAATCATTTAGTCCTAATATTGAGTACACATAAATCATCCAAACTGGAGCTCATTTTTGACATAAAGCTGGATTTTTTTTCCAAAAGAAGGAGAGCTCATACACTGTTCATTATTTCGGGGGGGGGGGGGGGTGTTGCGTGGGGGATCAGCCTTTATAAAACCAACAATACTTACAAACAAATATATTTAGATTTCTGGGATGACTGGATTATGATTAACGTGGAAAGGAAAACATCACTAAAACATTCTCCTAACCAAAACACACACTCCACCCTTTAGCCACTTCCTCATGCAAGTATGTGGACCTAAAACATTTTACTCTCTCTTATTTGCTTCTTAACTAGTCACCATAGCTAATTAGAGAAGCTAGGTCTAATTTAGCTATGTATTGATAACAGATGCTATGGGCACCTATGATAATTTTATTGTCCTATCAGATGGAATCACCAAGAAAAGGAAATGATTTCTTCAGACATTTGTTGCTGAGATGCTGCATAATACAAAGCAACTATGAGACACATCTACTCAGTAAGTTAGGCCAAATGAAGATAAAATCTATCATTAACACTGAGAAAAATTAGAGGGAAATAGAATAAAATTGCTGCTTAAAATGAAACATAATTCCACCAATTTTATACTAGTTAAAGGTTACAATAATAACGTTAAATCTTGGAGCAAGAGTAAGAGTGGGCTGCTTCCGGGAATGGCCAGGGCAGCCAGCACCAGGTGCCACATGGGCCAAGAGCCCAACTCGGCCTGTGCCCGCCCCCCACCCCCCCTCCCCGCCCTGACCCAGCCATGGCGGCAGGGCACCACCCTCATGTGCACTGCACTGACTTTGTCTGCTTCTGGAGGGTGGGTAAGGCAAGTCACTCGAGTATGAGGGCTGTGTGGGCCAAAACATGGTGGCTGCTCAGACATCAGACATCGGCTGTCACCACACCCGCTGCACGACTGGTCTTCCTCGTGTGTCCCCCTCCCCATCCCCACCCCCACCCCCGCCCCGTGGTGGGGAAGGGGCATGGCTGGGGGCTGCTTCTGTGGGAATGGCTGGGGCAGGCACCACACACCTTAGGCCTGCTGAGAAGCAGAGTGCAGTGGGGGGGGAGGGAGGGAGGCTGGGGGGTGATTAGCTACAGACCCCTCTGGGTTAGCCTCCACTCCGAGCTGCCCACACCAGCAATAAGTACATCCAGACAAAACTTCAACCAAAGACACAGAAGAAGCAAGGAACACCAAGAAAGACTTTAAAAACAAAGGCCTCTAAGGCAGGACTCAAAGAGAGCAAGGCAAGTTCACAGAGCAATGAACTGTGAGAAAAAACATGAGAAAGAGTTTTGCATACCAGTCACTGAGAAGCTACCAGCATGAACCTAGCACAGAGATGCGGTGAACAAAGAACAGCACACTCCCGCTGCCAAAGGACAGATGCCTGCACAATAGCAGTGGCAGCCAGGCATGGTGGCCCGCACCTGTAATCCCAGCTACCTGGGAAGCTGAGGCTGGGCATCACTTGAGTCCATGGTACCCCAGGCAACGTGAGCCTGCGGTTCCACGGGCAAAAATAGCAAGACCTAGTTTCAAAAAAAAAAGAATGGCAGTGGCCTAAGAGCAAAGCTCCTAAAAAGAAGACTTGGATACCTATCATCAGGAGCAGCTCTACCAAAACACAAGACTGGGAATCGGGTCCCCAAAACTAAAGACCTGAAACATAATGGGATGAAGCAGCAACAGAGGCAGAAAACAATAGAACAGCCGCCAAGAAACAAGAAACATGGATACAAGCCAAAGGCCCTCGAATGGCCAATGAAGATATTAAAAAAACAAACAAACAAAAAAGACCAAAAAGACTAAAGGGCTCTTTTTCTTTCCAAAAAGAAAGGAGGTGGAGAGACCAGAGGGAGCTGGAGCGTGGTGGGGTGGGGTAATCCTATGGGGACCAACAATTATGCAATCATGTATTGTACAAAATCCAAAAATAAAAATATAAAAATAAATAAATAATTTAGAATTCTGCATGAAAAAAAAAGAGTAAGAGTGACTTCATGAATAACTACTAAAATACTATGTTCTTACCTTAAAGCCAAATAGATTGGCAATACAGCCTCTCTTGGATTTGGCATTTATTAACATGTGATTGTTGAAAGGCAGAGGAAAAGAAATTAAGGTGGAAGAGGAGAGAGGGTGTACAGTTTTTAAAAATATGTGTATTTGTAAGTATATCTCCTATCAGGAAATCTATGATGTTGTCAGAATGATCATTTTAATGTGCTCAATGGATTCAAGAGAAATTACATTACTTACAATCTCAAGTGAATGTCTTTTAGTCAACTTTGCCATACTTTATGTGGGTAGGTTTTTTCATGAACTATTACATAAAATTAGTTCTCTTAAATAAATTGCTTGTCAAGGTCCCTCTTTATAAAGTAAACTAATGGGATTAGTTAACATTCAACTAACCAAAAAACAAAGTAGTCATCTTTTTCTTGAAATAAGGTGGGCCTTAGATAACAACTTGAGAGCAGTATAGTCTATCAATGAACTTGTTCTGACCTAGTTGAAATACCGTTAGAAGACTTTCCTCCAGCAAAGAAAGATAAGGGCCATTTCTTTGAGTAATAGGGAAGTTTGTATAATAACATCACTTGCCCAGGAATAATTCTCAGTTCAAATGCTTTTTAAAAAATGGTGACTCATAGATCTGGGAGCAAGAAAGATGGAAAAGTTCTGAGAAGTTAAACAGACTTCACCTTTTTCATATTTTTGAGCTGACTTGGTAAGCATGACACATTCTCCTAACTAGGTATTTGATTCCATTAAAGATATTACTTACAAATATAGCTATGAATGGAGAATCTACCTTTCACAGGCATTGAAGATTCCAAAGAGTGTTAAACAAAACTGGGGGTATATGTACTGTTCTGGGATAAAGAGAAGGGAAGGTCTTGGGGCTTTAAAGGGAAGTGTGACAATTTTCTGGCAGATGAAATTATATCTTTCGGAAACAAATGTTGGGGTGGGTGAGGCTTGGGATGCACAGAAAGTAATGAAGCAAAGAGGAATTTTAATGAACAAATGAAGAAATGAACAAATGAAGAGGAATTTTAATAAATAAATGAAGCAAAGAGGAATTTTAATGAACAAACAGCTAAGTTTCCTCCTGTTAACCACACATCGTTTCTACTGTGTTATAGTTTTCTAGGATTAAGCTTCTGTCCTAGAGAAGTCTTCTTTAGACAGTAGAGATGAAGATCATGATCTCTTCCTGTGCCTTGACGATTGCTTCTTTAAAGGTTCTAGATCCAAATACAGCTAGAGGCACTAGGGTTTAGAATGTGAACATTTGAATTTGGGATGGGCACAATTCAATATATAACAATCATGTGCCAAATCATAACACAGAAATTTTACAGAATTTTACTTGTTTGAGGGACTGTAAGCTTCTCAATGTACTCTGTAGGCATAATTCTAATATATTTATCACTAACACTTTAGAAATATGCTCACTGTAGAAAGCGTAGATAAATGAACTGAACTACAGGTAAGAGGATGGAATATTTAGCAGAAGATTATAACCATTTAGAAAAACATGAAGTTCCACCAGTCCTTACAGTGGTGTAATGTTTCAGCATCTAGAGGGAATAGTAGAAATCATTACTCTCTGTTGCCAAAAAGTCAATTTGTTCCCTAAGATTAGGTAGGGTGATGGTATTCATGGTCCCCAGACATCCAACTTCTCACATCCTGTGGTGGAAAGTATGACCGCATGAGTCAGTATCTTAGTTGGGAGCAAACCCAGAGCTTCTGGATATTTGATTCAACGTGCACAGATGAGAATAACCTCCCACAATCATTTCATCCTGAATCAGTTGATTTTAAAGATGTGATTCAGTCAAGATAAAGCCTCCACCTACGCACTTTTTGAGTGTAAGGAAAATGGATTAAAATGAAGCGATTTTTCACCTTCCACACAAAGGAGAGCCTAGAACCTTGAGATGTTAGCAAAGAACAGATGGGCCTGGCATTTGCAATAGTGTATCTGTTGTATGACTATGGGCACTTAGCAGTGTAAAGGGACTAGGAAGGGAGCAGCTGCTGTTTGGCCTCTTCCAGAGTTGAAGTCTCTCTCTATCTGCCTGCCTATGTAGATAGTCTTCTGTCGCAGAATAAAGGCGCGCTGATATTATAAAGGCGCTAAGAATCTTCTTCTATTTGCCCAAATTAATATGAACCTGGCTGGCATGGCATGTTTGACCCATCAGGAAAAAAAAATACATATGCAAATACATATCCTTTTAGGGCATTTCCCTTTTTATAGGAAAAATACAGGGATTTTAAGTCGGGTGGAGGAGGGCAAAGGAAACACAGATATGTCAATGTAAGTTATAAAACTAGTCAATGATCAATGCATTCAGATGGTATAGACATGCAATTAATTAAAAATCTTGCTTTGAAATCTATCAATATGATTTAACTATCAAAGATTATTTTTAATTCTTTTCCCCCTTCTTCAGTGCAGACTTTAATGTATTAATTATTAACTGTCTTTTAAAACCAAGAGGAATGTCAACAAAATTATTTGGTTAACAAGGTCAGCATGTTTTCTATTTGTCATTTTTTTGTCTTAATAGCCCAATTGAATTGTTTTACTAAACTGAGTTATTGCTAAAATATTTGTTAATATAACACAAATTAATCCAAAAAGATTTGGAAAAGATTTTAGGGGAAAAAACCTCAACTTGAAGCAATGTAGTTAGATAATCCAAACAGTTGATGTCATTCTCTATATTTTATTCAAGAAAAGCTTTCTTTTGTTAAGTACATGATCTATGCCAACAGAGCACTGTTTGCAGCTCTGCGCTGATCTAGTTTCAAATGTAGATATTGCAGGCACATCCCTTCTATAGAACTAGAAATATAATGAGAGGATTTATGCGTTAGTCATTTACCCAAAAAGGTTATCATAGTTTAGCCTTGCATTCCAAGGTCTTCTCATTCTCTTGTGTATGTTTTTTTCATTACTGTTTCAGGGTACATAGTGATAAATAATCCTGTGGGAAATATACTACTTTTATCATTCTATCAATTGATGAGCTGGAGTCATAAGACTCCAGCCATAAGACTCTCAAAACAGGACAATCTAACAAGCCCATGAATGAATTCTCTGTCTATCAATCCAACACTTACAGAGCAAAGGTTTCAGATAATCAATATTAATAAGCAGTATGATTATAACAGAAGGCTCTCCATAAAAAGATGTTCCATGTTCCTTGCCCTACCTATTGAGGTGTGGAGCTGAGTCACCAGGTGAAGTTAAAGATTTGTAGGAGGCACAGGAGGAAGGACATATAGAGACACTTGAAAGAGAAACATGACTGAGAGACCTCTGGGGAAACTAACAATGACACATTATCTTGATGTGTGCTTTAATTTTGTTCCTTTCACTCAGACTAGTCTGATCCTTTGCCTTTTCCCCATGTTTCCCCACCAGAAGGTGCTTTAGACCATTGCCAAACTTTTGGGCCTCAGTGACTCTATTTGTCCGAACATTTACCCATGAGGAAAGGAGTAACTTGGGTGTTTCATTGGGAAACATATAATTTCTTTTCTTCACTTTCTATGCACAATAATTCTATTAATTTTTTTTAAAACTAAGAGTATGCTTTACTCTCATGCAATGAATAGCAAAATCCTTTTAGGGGATGCAAGTTTGAGGGTCCTGGAGTCTTCCTCAGTTTACCCACCAATATAATTATTATGGATGACTCAATAACAAGTCTTTGACTGTAGTGCTAAATGATTTCTCTGAGTCAAAGATTCAATCAAATTATTTCAGTAAGTCTTCTTGATCTCAGAAGATTTAAGCAATAGATTAGGTGGGGGAGAAAGGAGGGGAAGACACTCCCAAATATTTGGGTAAATCTACATATCTCCTTGAAACTTGAACAAAGTACACAAAACAATAGCATACAGTACTGTTCTGAAGAAATAAAATTACAAAGCTGATTCTGAAGTTGGTCATTTGCATTTTCAGTGTATCTTTTCTGTTTCTAGGTTCTCTCTTCTGCTTTAGGTTCTCACTGAATTGCTGGTTTATAGCTATTTCCCATCACTTTTGGAGTTGAAAGTCCATCCCTCCTCAAGGAGATGTTGATGAAACCCTTGACTAGGTAGGTCAAGGCTATGCTGGCTCCTATTTGGGTCACCTTATCCAAAGATAATTTTAGTTTGGGTCATCTTTTGGTTTCTTCCATATTTCATGCAAATCCCTAGAAAACATTCACATTTCTGCTGAACAGTGGACACATTATGGTCATGAATTCTCAGTCAGCAACCAATTGTTCAAAATTCAGAACATTTTCATCAGCTATGTTTCTGTAAGAACTAGTCTTCCTCTCCACCCATTTGGTATTTCCCATATCCTTGCAAAGCTGAAGGTTTTACATTCCTCTAATCTATGAAAATACCTCCTTTATCTTTTCTGCAGTGCTGGTGGCATTTTCCTGACTCCTCTAATCTATGAGGCAGAGAAAACAACTTCCAGGCTGAAATATTCCCTAAAATGGTCTTTCCCATTTTCTATCTTCTGGCAACATTTATGTTTGTTATTTTTCTAGGGGGTGCATTTTAGCTGATTCTTACTCATGGTGTTTTATGCTCTCTTACTAAGATTTAGATTTATTTTAACCTAAGAAGATAAAATTCATAGTTGAAGGAAATTCCAACAGTCCAATTCTTTCACTCATATTTTTCCCTCTTTGTCCACTGTCTAAACATGCTTAGGATGTAAAATCTTAACTGAGCTGTGTACTTCTCTCCTACAGTCTTGATGTGCTACTCACCTCCTGAATCTCAGCCAGCAAAAATGACCAGGTCATTTTCCTCCCCAAGTAATCAATCATTATAGGGCTCAAAATTCTGGAGACATGGGATACAGTTAATATAAGAGTGTCTGGGTGGAGCTCATGAATAAAAGCAGAGAAGTTAAATTTTTGAGGAGGTAAGTGAACAGAAGGCAACAGAATTCTGACTATTACAAGGTTTAGAGTCTACCTGAAAATGTGACTGTAGGTAGGTGACACAGGTATGATGACACAGGTATGATGACACAGGAAACTTGCTTGTCTATGTAAATAAGGAAAGCGAGGAGTATTAATGTCGATTATAAATAGTGGGTGAGTGGGGGAGAAGCTTAAACTGTTTATTGGCCTAGTCAGGAATATCTACTACATTAGAATGGCTAGTATGTTTGATAGTAAATAAGTGGACAAACTCTTTCCTAAAGTTTACCCTACTATTCTTGTTTTCTCTGGCTTCTCCTGCTTGATTTAATTTGCTGGTTCTTTCATAGGGTAGAGTGAGAGGTTTCCTAGCCCCTGCAAACCTGCCTGATCAAAATGAGTTCTGCCATCCACCACATCAAAACAAAACATAATCTAGTGTGTAAGACCTTCAACAGAAAATAGTTTGAGTACAATGAGTGTGCAGTGAAGAAAAAAAAATGGAAAGAACATTGTTTCCAAATTGACAACCCAAAGGTAACCATTCTCTCCTGAGTAAATAAAGATCCAGTCAAATAGGGTTGGTCCAAAGCAGGACTGCTGAGGCCCAAAAGCTTTACACAAGTCTAAAGATCCATAGTGGAAGTGCAGAAGGAGCAAGACAAGACTGGAAGAAAAAGAGCAAAATCAAAATAAAGATAAGGCTGCTACTGTCAATCTCCCCGTGGGTTTCTCACCCAAGTCTGTTTCCAGTGTTCCCGTCCATGTTCCCCAAATCCTAGCACAAGTCCAAGACCAAGAAGCAAGCCCCAAAGTTGTGGTATATGTGCACAGTGGAATATTATTCAGCAATCAAAAGAGGAAAATGTGATGCATTTGTGATAATATGCATGGATTGAGAAGGAATCATGTTAGCAGAAATAAGCCTGAAAGATAAAGAGAAATACTAGATGAGCTCCCTATATGTGGAATATAGGGAAAACAAACAAAAGGGACAAGGAAAAGTTAAAACTGTTAGCAGAACAAAAGTATAGAGCAAGACAGGGGAGGGGGTGAAATTCAAGGGAGGAGTGGGCACAAGAGAGTCTGAAGATGGTGCATGAGTGATAAGGTGGTGGAAAAACCTGGGGTAGACATTGATGCCAAATATATATGTGTGCAATTAAAAAGATTTTTTTTAAAAAAAGGAGAAGGCACAGCTTCTTCACAAGTCTCTCTGCTCCATGTGCCTTCTGTAGTCATCTTCTTGCTTGACCTGTCTCTCCTTCTCATAGACAGGTCTTTGTACTCTTTCAGTCTTCTCCCCAGTCTTTTCTAAATTCACCTCCCTGTCCAGCTCCACCTTCCTCAGGGTGGACCAGGGAACCTGGAACCTCCACTTCCCTAAGGACTACCCTGTTATAGCTCCTCCCCTTATCCTAACATAAAAATAATGATATTTGTTAAGAATCCATTCTGGTCCCGTGTTCCTCTCTGTTATATTTTTACCTAGCTGATCTATCACATAAGTTTAAATAACATCTCTATATAGAAACTTGCTCAGCCGGGCACGGTGGCTCGTGCTTGTAAGCTTCAGCCTATGAAGCAGCAGGGGCCAGGGATTGCAGTTCGAGTCCCGCCTGGGGCCCGTAGCGAGACCTAGTTCCAGAAAAAATAGCTGGGCGTGGTGGTGCGTGCCTGTAATCCCAGCTACCTGGGAAGCTGAGGCTGGGGATCGCTTGAGTCTGTGGTACCCCGGGCAACGAGAGCCTGCGGTTCCACAGGCAAAAATAGCAAGACCTAGTCTCAAAAAAAAAAAAAAAAAAAAAAGCTTGTTTAATTTATAGCTCTAATCTGGACTATGATTCTGAACCTAAGACTAAAAGAGCCAACAACCTACTCTTATCTGAAGCTGGATAATTCGTTCAAGATGGAACTCTTGATAATTTCTCTTTCACCCATTCCCACTCCCAAACTCTGTACCTTCACCCAATAATTCCCTGTGTCAGACCATGGCAAGATCATTTCCTATCCAATTATTAAGATCAGAAATAAGAGTGTTATCTTAAGCAAGTCCTAATGGATCTACATGCAAAATAGATCCCTGTTCATTACTTCTCACTTGAATTACTGAAGTTTTCAACTAATCCTTATTTCTTCCATTGACATTCTTCTCAAATCCATTCTCCACTAGCTGCCAGAGGGGTCATTATTAAGACAATCTAATGTTACTTAACTAATAGCCTTTCAATAGCTTCTAATTTTAATGGAATTCAAGTTTCCCATATCATATAAAATTCAACATGGCCCTACCTCTTATTCCCCAAAGAGCATTTCCCTTCCTTTCCACCTGACGCCAGTCACACCGGTCTCTGTCATTTCTGATTGCTTAGAAGGTTTTCCTTTGATTATTCACATGGTTGATTCCTTCTCATCCTTTGCATTTCCCTTTTGTCTTCCCTGCTGAAAAGCAAAGATCAGGGTTCTCTCTTGGCTGTTATTGTATTCCCACTGCCTAATATGGTGCATGACAATAAATCAACAACCAAGACTGAGTTATTGAAATGAACAAAAGAATGGTTTCCAAAGTTCTACAAGAGATTGCAAAACAAAAGTAGGAACTAAAGTGGTAATTAAAGTTAAAAGGTAATCGTTTTTGTCTACCTATCACATTGCCCAATTATGATAAAGCTTCATTTTCAACAGGCTAGATAAATTTTGTTGTTAATCACTTATCACAATAGAAGACAGTTTACAAGTATGATTTACATGGGTTTGGTGATGGTAATGATGGCTATAGAGTCTAACTCTCACACTTAGTCATATCTAAAGATTGTTGGCTCCTTAGTCAGAAGAAGAGAAAGAATATTGCTTTTCTATAGGAGAGCTTTAAATAAGTTTGGCAAGTTTTTACATTTGTAACTTTGACAAAATTTTCTTTTGTTGACCTAATCGCTGTACAGATTAAACACTTTAGTAGAAGTATTTATTAACATGCAAATATTACAGCTGGTAACCTGGCATTAGTTATAATAAATCACCCCATTTAATTCTTATTTCCAGTTTCTTCCCAGAGCGATATCCTCTCATTCTTTGTTTTCCATAAATTACCAGTTGGTTCCCAGTTGTCCTAAGCTGAAAGTGAGCATGCTGAATTTCATCTTTTTGTATACTGAGGAACCTCAGCATGAAACAAAGAATGCACTGTTTATAAATCTTTATTGGCAGGCTGCTGAGATAGCAGCTGCAAGCAGTTAAGCACTGGGAGAGACTTTCCTCCCTGCCCTCTCCCTTTGGTCATTTAAATCCTCTTCTGATGAACCTACAAACAATCTGGTTGATAGAGATTTGGACTATCCTCTAAATCTTGTTTTGACTAATGTAATTTTCTACAAAAATATGCAACATTTGCCAAGAGTTGCTTGATTAGTATATTTTCATTTTCTGTGTGAAGATTTTTTTCATTTGATGCATGTATGGACCGGTAGAGGATGAATGATTATAAAAGGCAATAATTTTTACTCCTCTCTCTCTGGAAGTACATTAATGAGTGGACTAAAATGTCTTTTAATTTAAAATTTTAGAAACAGGGAAAAAATTTTAGCATGCATAGTAATCAAGGAGACAATACAAAAGGAACTTGCTGCTCCAACATGGATTTTTCTAGTTAGAAAAATTCCATCTTAAACTTTAAAATAGTTCATTAATAGACCTGTTCACTCATGGCATTAACCTATCTAGTATGGTAGAATTTCTGGTCATATTTTTATGAGTTAATGTCATATTTACTGGGGATGCACTTGATAGAATGAGATCTAAATTGAATGGAACCAAATGAAGTGTAATAGATAGATTCAGGACATCATAAGGACTTCTTAATAACTCTTAGGGTAATCATAACCTTCTTCAATTCTAACTTCAGCTCTAAATAGAAATGTGATCAATGACAAAGCTCTTTAAAAGAACATGATTTGACTATTGTAGGGGAGAAGAAAAAAGTTTTTCTCAATCCTTTAGTGTTATTTACTGGGTCTGAAAATTAAACTGACAAGGATAGAGTAACAAGAGAAAAACAACCAAATTTATTTACTATAAGCGTTTGTGATTCAGGGTCCTTAATAAGAAAATGAAGACCTGAGGAAAATGGTGTCTGTTTCAATGGTAGGTGTGAAGAAGAGTTCACAGAATATGGTAGGTTAAGAAGTATAACGTTAGCATGGTAAACTGTAGGGAAGTTCACCATGGATGTTTCATAGAGAACTTTTATTGACGTCTTTTTGTCTTTGGAGATAAGGATGCCTTAAGAATAAGGAGGACATCTTCACAAGAGGGTTTGTGTTGTTGCCTTGAAAAATATGCATGCTAAAAAGCTTTTCATAGCTCTAGGACCTGTTTCAAGAAATAGGGAAAGGGAAATGAGGTCAGAGTGACCTTCCGCTGTCATTTCCTCAGACTTCTTCACCTTAAAATATTCAATATGCTACAGGTTATATTTGGGGGGTAGTGTTTCTGAACTCCAACACTATAAAGAAGAAACACATATGCAGTAATATGCAAAGGGTTCCAGGTGATTGCACATAAAGACATACACACAATAAGAAGTCATGCACATACCATTTTTCTGTCTCTTCTTCTCTGGGTATGAAAAAGTATGAGTTACCATTAGTGCCTACTTTTTTTTCATACACAGCGGAATGCCAGTGTCACACAGAATGGTCCTTGAGGTCCATTAATCCAGACAACATTTTCCTGTGAAGAAACAGAGACCAAGCAATGGAGGTGAGTTATCAAGTGAGGTTCATCTACCTAGCACTAGCAGAGGTGTTAGGTTTAGAACTTCTGACCCCTGATCAGTGTTTTCTCAATCATAACAAGCTTACTCTTGGCAAAATATCTGGCTGCAGGAAGGTAATTCAAAGAGGAACTTGGAAAGAAGGGAGTAAATTGAATTGCCAGATGATTTAATAAGAATAGTTCTCCATATGTCTCCCAGGCTTCTGAGGTGGGGGGAGGGGGTCTATGAATGAACTGAATTCTAATGTCCAAGGCTCTCTTCCTGCATCTAGCCTGGTGCTGTTAAGTGTCATGATTCGGAGAATTGAGAGAATAGCCACTCAGATCATTTTGGTGTTCTGTGGTTCAGAGGAGGCAAACCAGTTGAGAAAGATTATACCCCCTAACACAGAAAACAGATAAGCAGTAGATGGGCAATGACAGGCAGAAGTAGGACTAGCAGGCCAAGGAAACAACTGGGTGAAGGGTAAATGAGTTGGTCAGGCTTTTTCCCACCATTAGTCTCTATGACCAGCACCTGCAGTATTGAGCGCTCCCCACAATTGTGCATACCTGGCTCCAAGGATGTGAGCACACCTGGGGCTAGGAGCAGAGGATAAAAGGAAGGTAAACACGGTGAGGGGAGCATGGGACAGAGAAACAGAAGAGAGGCAAAGGAGAATTAGAACTTGAGAGAAAAGAAAGGAAAGGAAGGAGATGAGAATGGCAGACTGAGGAAGCAGGCCCACGTTACCTGCCAGGGAAGCCCCCTGGAAGAGAGAGTTGGTGGTAGCAAGGAGGCATGGAGGCTGGCAGAAGAATAGCTGATGTGGAGAGTGTGGCACCATAGCAAGGTGGCATAGTGAACTGGTACCTTGAGATGGCCAGAAATTTAAAAAGCTAATTTATGCATCAGCAATTAAAAAAAAATTTAAAAAGTCTTAAAGAAGAGGAGTAGCATGGAACACTGGAGAAGAAGTTAAAAAAAAAATGCCAAAAAAAGATTGGACTTTGCAATGCCTGACTCAGTTTTGGAGAAGCAGAAAGCATCATCTTAAACATGTGTCTTTAAAACCTTTAAAACTAAAAATAACTAAAGTAAAATAACTAGCCACTTACAACAGTCAACACCTTTTTCTTAATTTCTTTTATTAATAAAACCCTATTTTTAAACTACATTTAAGTAGAAACTGCTATGCGCATGTAAAAAAAAAACTAAGTAGCAAAAGCTGCATTTTAAAAAGTTTTTTTTTCTTGTAGCTTATTGGTTAGCGGCTTCTACCCCTTTCAACCTGATATCAACTTAACTTCTATAAATGCCATTTTGTTCATCTGTACAATGGGAGTAATATGACCTACCTGTCCTGGTAAGGACTGAATGATGTGCTTAGCACAATGGAGATACTCTAAGGAGCAATTTGATCAATGGTGAGAATGTGGCCTTTGGACTTGAATACATTTGAATTCATATTTTGATGCTGCTGGATCTCCTAGTTAGGTGCTGGGACACTGAAGAAGCCATTGAAATGCTGATTTCTAGTCTTTCTCCTCCTGGGTCTGCCTCTATCCATCAACTTGTTAGTATACCTCAAAGAGTCTCAAACTTGCATGTATCAGAATCACCTGGAGGACTTGTAGAACAGATTCCTGGGTCACAGGCCATAGTTTCCAATTACATGGATCAGAGATAGGGCAAATCTTGCATTTTTAACAAGTCTCCAAATGGTGCTGGCATTATTTGTAAACCACCACACTCTGACATCCATGCAGATGTAGAGCAAGTGCTTGTCAAGAACTAGAGGACAAGTTTTTAATATTTTCTATCCCTTTATAGTTTGTGGTTGCAAACTAATAACATACATCAGTTGAGACATGTTTATTACTTTTATACTGATAGTGATGGCATATGGGAACCCACGTTGTTTGGATTTAACTATTCTTCCGCATACCTATTATGAATGCAGAGCTGAGTGGAGTCAGAAAGAATAAGAAAATGAATCAGGTCAATACTTGAACCAGACAATTCATCTCAAGTTAAAAGCCTAGCAACTTATTTTCCACTTCTGTAATTTCCTCACATTTCTCATTATTTCTTTTTATAGGTGAAAACTTGAGGTAATCAATTAAACATGAGATCAAATACTGTGATTCCAATATTGTCTAAGGAACTCACAGCTTGGGCTACACAAATACTGCAAACTTAGAAACAGTGAGACTTAATATGTAGGCAATGAGTAGCCGTTTGTATCAGAGGTCACACACTCGTGGCTCCAGTGCTAGCTGAAGGCCCTGTTTCATTTGTTAAGTTTTGTTTTATCTGAGGATTTTATTTGATGCCTATTAGGGACTGAATGTTTGTGTACTCCCAAAATTCATACAGTGTGTCTTCAGGGGAGTAATAAAGTTAAATGAGGTCACAAAGGGTGGGACCCTGATAGTTTGGACGAATGTTCTTATATAAAAAGAGACACCAGAGAGCTCACTTTCTCCCTCACTCGACTTCACTTACTAAGAAAAGGCCCTGTGAGGACACATAGGAAGGTGGCTGACTGAATACCAGAATGAGAGCCCCCACCAGAAACCAACCAGTTTGGCACCCTGATCTCAGATTTCCAACCTCCAGAACTGTGAGATAATAAATTGCTGTCAAAGCCACCAAATCAATGGTACTTTGAAATAGCAGCCCATGCTGACTAATACAATGCTTGCACGCTCTTTACCCAGAGTGTTTTGTAAACTCTGAACTGATCATTGTGCTGGAAATCTCCCTCTGGCCCCAGGAGATCCCATTCGACACCATTCTCCCTTCTCCACTTATCCTAGTGTGAGTATTGCATCTGTTTTCTGTTAGATAAGCTGATGATATGATTGTCAACATTTTAAAAACTGAGAGATTTTGCATGAAAATAAATCTGGATTGCCAGATCCTCAGGAGAAATTAGAAGCCCTGGCAACAACAAACTGGCACTTGCCTGTTTCGCTGGGCGTTAGCTCTTACGTTGGTTGGCGGTAGCTCCCACTTGGCATGTTTCACTCAATTACTTTACCAGGCTGGTCTGTGTGGCTATCTGAGAATCTGATCCCTGTTCCTCATGAGATGATGTGAAACGATAAACCATCCAGAGGCTGGGAAAGCACTTTTACTGGCTGCTGCAGATGCTGCTGGTAACAGCTCACAGTTGCAGTCTTTTCGGGAAAATTGACCTTGGGTAAGGAAAGCTGCTTTGCTTGGGAGTGTCTTTGAATCTGCCTCCTTTTCCGAGGCAAAATTAGCAGCAACACATTCTATGTTGGACAACTTCATTCGGAAAGGAGCAATCCTGAGCAGGATTGGTATCTCTTTCAACGATGGGCTTGATTTGACTGTCCATAATGTCTCTTCCAGACCTACTGTCTGACCTACTATTGGAGGATTGGATCCTGCAGACCATCACTTTGAATCAAAGGACCCACTTTGTGGTCAAAGAGGTTTAGTGGTGAGCACGTGACTACATGATCTTGGTCATGTCATGTATTACTCCACCAAGAAGCTATAGAAGTGACAAAGGAGCAAAATAGCCTCCTAAACACATTGCTGAGTCATCAGCCTAGAGATGATATTTTGGGAGGATAATACCATACCCTGCGTTGAAGCGATGACTACTCTGTTATCCTGTGTCCATGAGAGCTAGGAAAATGAGTCTGGGCCCCAAGGAGTGGAAGTACTAGTCATACCATTCACTATCATGCCCAGGGACCAACTTAAGCCATTTTAGTCTCTAGTTTCTAAAGGGGAAATGCTTCTACCAAGAGGACACAGGAGTCACTCTGAACCGTAAGCTTTGGCTGCTCCTTGATAACTTCTTGAGGCCAAAAGATCAGTAGGCAAAGAAAAGAGTCCCACATGGGGAACTTGGCCCTGATCATGGAGGGGACAGGGATGCTACCATTGGTGGAAGACAGGAGACATGGGAATAGTGCTTGAGGGACTCATTGGATCATCTTTTACTGTAGTCAGTTATCATGAGTTTGACCTAATTCATAACACCCAGAGACTCAGCACTCTCAGAAAGAAGGGTCTGATTTATCTATAGATTTTTCCTGTTCAAGGAAACACAATTAAGACTCTTTTTAATTGACTCTCTAAAGACAATGGTCAGCCTTAAAATAATGTCCTTCTTGCTGATAATATATGAAAACTTTCCATCTCTTGGGTATCAGCATAAGAGGGTTGATGCCTCTGTATTAAGAGTATGGTCTTACAGCCATCTAGAGAAAAGAGTGGCCCAGTTGATGTCATAGAGCATTTTGCCCCTGAACTCTGAGGCATTTGCACAATTTGAAGTCCCCAAAGGTCTATAAAGCTATAGAAACAGAGCTAGACCTGATGTAAAAAGAATGAAGAAAGCTACATATCTAGAAATCTGAACATATTCTAAATAAATACCAAGAAAATGAAATAATGGGTTTAAAACAAATTATTCAAATCATTTCTTATGGTATCTACTTCACATAGCTTATATAGACTTGAAATCAGTCTTTTGAAAATTATGACAGTTCTCTGCATACTAAGTCTTTTTTTTTCATTTCAGAGCCTGATCTACCTGAAAAATGTTTAATTATTAAGCAAGAATTTTCCAAGTAAATAAGTATTAGTGTAACTCTTTTCTGTGTCAATTTACAAGTAACTTCCAAATTATATTTTTTTTCTCTTTTCTTCACTTTTACACTTTAGTCATTTTCCAAATTTTAATTATTTCATCCAGTGGGAAAAAAATTGGAATACAGAGAGATATTCTTTTCTTAAATATGCTTCATATACTTGAGCCTGGAACAGTTGAGCTATTTGGAATTGACGCTTTCTGCTATTACCAATGGCTGTGTACAAACACAAAACTCACAGCAAGGAAAACAGTGGTGTTTGCAATGATGGAGGAGAAGAAAGATTCTAATTCATTTGAATCTACCCTTCCACTAGTAATAAAAATAATAAATATTGATGCTTTTCTCTAGAACAATTACTATTTAGTTTTTAAATCAGACCGACATTTATTTTCTTCTGGAAAAATGCAAGCATTCTAAAAGTGTTTCTAATTTTTCTTAAAATCATAGCCCATTACTTGGAAAATGAAGATGTTTAATATTTAATAGTCTGTGTTTTGAAAAGCTTTTTAGGTTCTGTTTTAAAAACTATACAAAAATCCCTTTAGAGTTTCACTGAAATCATTAAATATGCTTTCTTCATAATTTTTTTGTTTGTTTTAGTCAAATCACAGCACACTTCAGCCTCCTAAGCTACATGGTACACTGCTGTCCTTGAAAGTAACAGGAATGCAATTTGGTTGTGAGAGGTGATTTTTTAAAATTGCCTTTCTCTGTGCTATTTTACCCAGCTGCACAATGACTTTTCCCTCAAAACACTCTTTCTTCTCATCTCCCTCCCCCTCCCTTTTCTCTCCTTTTAGTGAACAATTCTATCTGAGCATTGCTGAGGCTGTGCAGGCAGCCATGTGTCCTGGAAGAGTGATGTGTCCTGGGGCTGTGATGGTCCAGAGCAGGGCAAGGAGGACGTCCACTTCCATAACTATTCACAGGCAGTGTCAGATCCTGAGTGGGGGGAGGGACATCTGTGTATGTAGGGTGCCTTCTTGGGGCATGAGAGCCAGACCACTCTCAAAGGGAATAATACACAGACTAGAGTAGAGACCACCGAGTTGGGTGGGAAGGATGCCCCTGAAAGGGGTTGGCCCAGCATGGAGCTCCAGGCGAGGGAAAGTGTCTCACAATTTGGGGGGCAGGAATGATTGCACACGTTGTTGGAAACTGGGCAAATTGAAAATAGTGTCCACTGTTGAGGAAGGCAGAAGCATTCTGCAGCATTGGCTTGGTCTGAGTTGACCACCTGGGGATAACACATTGTGGGAGTTTGGGATACAAACAGTGAGAAGGATGTGAAATTATTCTGTCAGAACACACACATATGTATGCATGTACTTAAGTATGCACACATATATGCAGAACATAAGACATTAACATCCAAGGGATTTACATAAAGAATAAGTGAATACGTATTGTATTATTATTTTTTTTAAGTCTGTGAATGATATCTTTCAAAATAAATAGCTGGCGTGAAGGATAGTAATAAAGAGTATGAGGTTCAAATCATTACCTACCAGTTGTGACCAGCAATTCTAGAACTATCATCTGGGAAAAGAAACTATCTCATAAGATTTTTCTCCTGAGAATTAAATGTAAAAGTACACGCTAAGCACAGAGCACAGTTGCTTGAAATCTAGCAAGTATTCAATAAATGTTAATAGTGATTATCATCTTTCCTCTAACACCTGTGATAGTTCTTCACGGAATAAAATTATCATTTGGCTGGTAATTAAATGGTGTATATTTATAACAAACATGTTTTTAATGTATTTCTTCTCTTTTATATCAGTTTTAGGGAAATTAATACTTAAGATTATTTGCACCTGCAAGGATAAAGCATCTTACAATAACTTCAACTCACAATACCCAGTTTTCTTTTTCTCTGTAGCAGATTGACTCCTCTTTGGCTGTGAGTCTTTTCAGAAGTGATGGAGCTGTTGGTAGATTTAGCCAGATATCACTAACCCATAATAGTTGCAAAGGAAATATGAAATAAGAAAGGATTAATGAAAATGAATAAATGGATGAAAAGATTCTAGCAGTCAGAAGAGTTGATCATACTCTCAAAGGCAGAGGAAATGATCGTCTCTGCTTTCATTTCAAGGTGTCTGGGCACTGTGGATTAGAGTTGGGGTGAATTGCTCTTATGTGCTGCATCTGCTCCCCCAACACTGATTTCTCTATTACTTCTTTACTTTATTCCTGGACTGTGAGGGGTCCTCTAATCTACAGGCAGGCAGCATATGGGCCATGAGGAATTTGTGACTTAGGTGGCACCAACAACATACACTCAACAAAAATTTTCCATAACTTCTGGCTGGAGAGTCTTTCATTTAGGTGTCAGCATATTTGCAGACTTCCAGTGGTCATTGTAAGCAGGATCCCTCAAAAACCCTTATTGCTGATTAACAGGTTTACTTGTTTAGTACAACAGATTGAACTATTGAACAAATTAGTCATTTAACTAGGTCTTGGGAGAATAGAGTAGTTCAGAATTGGCAGAGCAAAGGGAAAACATCAAAATTTTTGGTGTAGGACATTTATCCAGAAGAAATGCAGTTTGGTGGCTGATGCAAACTGTGGAACTCAGCTACATAAAGGTAATGCAGCAGAGATAGTCAGGAAGAGGTCAGAGAAAACCCAAGATAAACCTCTTACACTCGTCATCCTAGAACTGATCAGACATCTTTCAATGCATGTAGAGAGTACCGCAACACCTCTCACCTCTTCTTGATCTAATTTCTCAAGAGATGCCAAATGGTTTTCTAAAGACTACAATAGAAAATTCATTTTAAAGAAAAAGACAAAATTATGCAACGGAGATATTCCCTCTTTCACGACTTTTGAGTAACATGTATAATTGCTTAAAACCAAAACATACACCACTCACATTAGGAATTTGAAGAATTGACTTGTCTATAAAAAAGCTGAAAGTTGATCCCTGAATTTAAATGACAATGACTCTGACACCAAAGTGATCAAATTGAGTAAGGAGAGATCAGTCTCCATGAAAGGGCTGAAAATCCGCCCCAGCAGGAAACACATGTAGCTGAGTCACAGTCAATTCTTTGCCTTTAAAAAATTCAGTGTTTCTGATTTTTCCAAAGTTGGTGTACTCCATCATGGAAATTTTCCATGTTTCTATTATATCCAGAAACCAACAGAAAGGGAGTGCTTTGTCATTTACCATTAGGCATAGCCAAACACGTTTTGAGAGTCACGGAAATGGAGAAGTGGTCCAGGCAATTGGATTTTCCTGAACACTGTTCATCTCCTTCAAACCTTTGTAAAGTGCATGTACTAATCCACTAGCAGAACTGAGTCAAGATAGCAAAAATACACTGAGCTATGTGTTACATTTAACTTTGTTCCTTTTGCAAATAGCAGTAAATAGAGATACACTTAACCTGAAATGGTCGATAAGCTAAAATTAAAACTAAAAATGTAGTTTTATCTTCTACTTGATCTGAGTGAAGTAAACATTCAGCACTGCAAACCATTTCAAAAAGGGTGAAAATGCCATGAGGGTAGGGTGCAGAGTTGGGGAACATGGATTTGGGACTCAAATAAAACTAAACATGAATTCCAGTATTACCTCTCCTGGCGTAAGGCACGTTACTGCATCTCCAACATTCTTCCTTCCTTCAAGAAATGTGGAATGAAACATGTTAATTAGAAAAGAGTCTGAGTAGGGGGAAATCCTGCAACCAAACATAAGGGGGTTGCCTCAGACCAACTTTCTCCTTAATCCTGGCCACCAGGTTCAGGCCTGAATATACCTGCTCCGAGGAAAGGTATACAACACTCTGCCTCGGTTTCCTTGATACCACATCCTGAGAATCTTTGTTCTCTTTTTCATCTCACTTTCTGTCAACATTCACAACTTGCTTGAGTATTTCTGACACATAGGAATTAAGGCTATAGTGATCATGACAGATTTTGGTAAGTTTATAAGATGAAGAAAGTAAGACTACTAAAGAAAATAAGACTATTTTCTTAGCAGGGTTAAAATAAGAGTAAACTAGTCATTGCTGGCTTTTGTTTTCTATCTGCATTCCCTCAGGCTTGAGTTACATTAAAAATCCAGCTTCAGGCTTCAGAAATCAAAAACATCTTCACACACATGTACCTCCTTCAGGCGTCTTAGCAGGAGTGCCTCCTCCATCCAGAAGGAAGATTTGCCAACTCAGCAGAAGTCTTAAAGAAACTTGGACTTGGCCCAGTTTTCCTTCCCACCACTTTATCCTCATGTCTGCTTCCTACCTCCTCTAGAGAGGTGTCAGACTGTGAGTGTATCCTGACCCCAGTTTTTCTGAAATTCTTGTGAAATGTTCCAATCACTCCCTCTTCAACTATTGAAATTTTTCTCTCTTGCATTTTTTCAGAACTTATGCTTGTGAAATTGTCTTATCCAGAAAATTGGAGCCAGCTTATCTTTCTAGACTATAATCTCATCTCCTTGCTTTGTATTTTATCATATGCTAGGTCAAATCAGAACCATCCTCTGTTTCTTTTTTTTTTTTTCTTTTTCTTTTTTTTCTTTTTTTTTTTGAGACTAAGTCTCACTATTTTTGCCTGTGGAACCGCAGGCTCATGTTGATCGGGTACCACAGACTCAAGCGATCCCCAGCCTCAGTGTCCCAGGTGGCTGGGAGTACAGACGCATGCCATCACGCCCAGCTATTTGTGGGGACTAGGTCTCGCTGTGTTGCCCCGAGTGGGACTTGAACCGCGATCCCTAGCCCCAGCCGCTTCATAGGCTGAAGCTTACAGGCACGTGCCACTGTGCCCGGCTCCACTCTCTGATTCTTAATTTTGATGACATCTGAAGATAGCCTTCTAATAGTTGCAATTTACTTCATTCATTCAATTTATTTTCTGTATCAGTTATTCCACACAGCTCTAAGTCAGGCATAAATGTCTGCTATGGAACATACCCACAGACCTTCCATTTCATGCTCTCACCTATTAGAGCTGGACTGGCCATTAATACTAACTATGCAGCCAGGGAGGCTTGCAAGGCTTTAAATCTTGCCTTAAACATTTATCTCCTCTGTTCAAGAGGCACTCTGAAATTTTCCTAGTGTCCAAAGATCTCTTTCAGCGAGGTGCTTTTCCTACCCTGCGCCCCCATTTTCTTAACTTCATGTGTATAATCGAGCATCCTATTTAAGAAGATATTGTCAGTGGACAAGGTAGAAGACAGGAAACGAATTGACTTATTAAATCTTCAGACAGTAAACAAAGACTTCCTGTCTGAGCTCTTTACCACAAACACAAATAAACCTAAAACCTCAAGTCATATTAATAAATCTGAAACTCCATTCCTTCCACCATATACAGTGTCTTTCTTTTCCTGGCCTTGAAAATTATTTAGCTGCTTGTGTGATTCTTCCCAAGTTCTTCTTTTACCTTATCAGAAGATGTTTCTGGCTCAGTCCCCAGATTTTTCTTGGATAGGTTCTGTGTTATCTCAATCCCTAAAAGACTTTGTTTCTTCCCATATGCAAAGGTAAGACCCTCTGTCCCAGGCTGAAGAACCACAGAAGTATGACTTACAGAGGGTGGAGAAAGGGACGGGAGATCATACATCTTCTGTCTATATATATATATATATATATATATATATAGAGAGAGAGAGAGAGAGAGAGATGTCTATATATATATATAGAGAGAGAGAGAGAGAGAGAGAGGTTCATGCAGAACTTCTGTCCAGACAAATCCACAAAAGAAGTGCCCATGAAAAAGTAGTTTTATCACAAATTATACCAGCTTTGCCAAGCACCTAATTTTGTTGAGACTCTCAGCTGGGAGATCTAGTTCAAACTAATGTTTCATTACTGCCCATCTATGTCATGTCACTAAATATGAGTACTCTTCTTAAATGCTATTTATATTATAGATAAAATAAATGAAGTTTTATCTAAAAAAATATATATGGTCCTAAAAGTGTTTTCATAGTGGTCTAAGGAAACAGGACTTCCTACTGCACAGGAAGTGATTGAGAAGAGCGAAGAGTACTTTGGTGTATTAGACTCTGCATTGCTATCTATACTTATCCCAGTTTTTCCTCAGTCATCCCAAGAGTGACGTTGTTAGCTCGACTTTGCATACGAGAAGCAAAAGCTCCAAGATATTAGCTAATTCTAGTTCATGAGCTAGGCTCTCATCTGATTCTCAGGTTCATTCTGCTGGCAGAAAACATGTCTCTTGCTAAGAGGTAGCCCCTTTCTTTTGGAACAACTCTATCTGAAACAGAAAAGAAAGCAGTAAATCAGTTCATCCTGAATGAGGAGGAAGGATAAAATCATCTTCCTAACAAACTCAAGAGGAAAAACTGTGACATAAATTGATTTTTCATGAAATAGGTAAAGCAGTTCAGTTGTAAGGCAGTTCAGTTGATAATTTTGTTTAAATAATAAAAAATAATATATGCAACATATAAACATTTATCAGCCACCTTTTTAATGAGAGCTTTCTGTAGAATTCTTTTACATCATCACAAGGCACATCTGCTCCACATCTGTAGTCTTTCTGTCTGCAACCTTACTGCTGATGGCAACAGTGAAGCCACATCTTCTCTCTTCACTAAGCTGCAAATCCAAGAGGCCTTCTCACCAAACCTATATAGTGTCAGGGAATAAAATGGAAGTCAAAAGGATGTTTGAGCATGATGTGGGGACCAGGGACAGTGAATAATAGCTATAACTGAGAATCCAGAGAGAAATATCTCACATTTCACATTATTATTATGGGAACAGAATTGCAGATAGACACTGGGAAATATTTATAATTATTATGTTAAGACCCCAATTTAGAAGACTCAATTTCTAGGTAAGCTGTTCTACCTATATATAACTAACCTGTCACCCAGCAAATGGTTGCTTTATTTTCACTTTACTCTCCAGACTGTGAGATGATGATCATTGCTCTGTTTAATCAGATCTGAAAGTGAATGAAATAAGTGCATAAATTAAATAAGTGCATCAAATTAGAGATAGATCCAACCCAATGGAATTGATAAGATGTCCCACTACTGTTTCTGACGATATATATATTCTATATATATATATAGATCTATATATTTAAGATAAAGCTTCAATGTGTATTTTAAGTCAATGCAAAATATCCCCACTAGAGAACATACAATAATGACTCTCCTTACCTCCACCTTCACCTCCCCATCCTTGCCTCAAGGTGTTTCTGTCCCAGTGCTCAGAGACAGTGGATATGTTAAGTTATATAACAAAGGGGAATCAAGGTTGTAAGTAAAATTAAGGTTGCTAACCTGCAAATGCTGAAATAAATTACTATGATGAACTCAGCGTGATAACAAGGAATCTTATAAGTAAAAAATGAAAACACAAGGGTGATTTTCCCATTCCTGGATATCAACTGCGGAGATATATTTGGGGATTCAAATCCAATGGCAAGAAATAAACACGAATAAACAAATGGGACCACATCAAAATACAAAAAGCTTTTGTACAATGAAAGAAACTACAACCACATGCACAAAAAAAAAAAAAGGCAATTCACAGACTGTGAGAAGATATAACACACATCTGACAAGGAGTTAATTTCCAAATTATCTAAGGAACTCCCAAAGAACATAAAATACCAGTAAGAAAAGATTGATGCACTCTTCCATTTATAGGAATATGATTCACAACAGCCAAGTAATGGAAGCAGCATACGTTCCCACCAGTGAATGACAGCATACAAAAATTGTGGAATATTCACTCAAAGGAATACACTCAGGTACTGTTAACAGATGATATTGTGCCTTTTGTGACAACACGGATGGAGCTTGAGATGCATATGCTAAGTGAATCAAGTTTTTTAAAAAATGAAAGAAAATTACCAGATGGTTTCACTCACTTGTAGACTATAAATAACCAAAGAAAATAAGCTAGTATCACACAACAAAAATAACTTTGGGATTTATATTAAATAAGGTGATTATGGAGAAGGTAGGGGAAAGTTCAGAGGCACAGGAAAGGGGTGGTGAGTGGATCATGTGCTCAAGTAGTGCAATGTTGTACTATTGAAACAACATGATATAAATGGATTTTAAGTCAAAATTTTATTAAACAAAGAGAGAGTATTCAGTATGAGAATGACTCAATATGAGACTCAATTGACAGCCATTGGTTTGAAGATGGAAGGAATCATCAGTCAAGAAACACTAGCAGCCTCTAAAAAGTTGAAAAAGGAAAGAAAACAGATTCTCTCTCAACTCTCCAGGAGTCCCTGGTGACACCTTTTAGTCCAATGATACCCATTTCAGACTTCTGATTCTCACAGCTGTAAATAATGTAATGTTGTTTTTGCTGTTCTCGCGCATCTGTTACAGAAGCAATAGAAATGAATACACACAGACTTCTACTACAAAATTTTAATCAGTATAAAAGCCTGACTATATTGACTAATGATGTTATTATATTTTAGACACTAACAAAAGTATTACTAAATCTTAAAGGAATTTTAACAATATTTAGACACCACTGAAATTAAGGGGCAGGGGAATGAAGATAGGTGAAAGAAGAATGCAGAATGTTGATAATTGCTGAATGTCAGGGCATGGATACATGGCATTTACTACACCATCTTACCTGCTTTCTGAAGGTTTGAAAATGCCCATAATGAAGTTTTGAAGTCCTTTTTAATGACTTTCAAAAAAGATCCTTTTAATAAGCCAATGCTGTACAAAACAAACACTGTAATTTTTTTTGGTGTTTCTTTCCCTAGAATGAAATGTGAAAGAAAAAAGTCAAAATCTTTCCTCTCAGATTTAATCTGAAGCATTTGATACTGCTATATTTTCTTGGAATTATCAATACCTCATTTTCCTAGCAGATGATTTGTTTTCCACGGAGACTTGAAATGCAAAGCTTTGTATGCCAGCTCACAAAGAATTTCATGAACATTTCTGGTTCTGTTCAAGATAAAGAACTGCTCCTATTGAAAGTACAAATGCAAAATCATAACACAATCAAAAATAGAAGGGTATAAACATGGTAGTACTACATTGTGAAAATATGTCCTCTTTTTAGTAAATGTAGAATAGTATGTCACTTTTACTAGTATTACGTGAAAACTGATGTCCTTCTAAATCATTTGATGCATTCAGTCAATCAAAAATTTTTCAAAGATAATCATGATATGATAGCAGTACAACTAAAACAGAAGTTTGCCAGAGAACTGAGTTTTATTTTTTCTTGAGATAAATAACCAACGTGACCCACTATTGCAGTGGAGACAGATTTTTATCATTTTATTATTGAATTGGTCAATTTACACTATGGACAGGGAAAAAGAGGAATGTTTCAATTAATTTGATCCACAGTGAGACTTTTTTGAAAAGTAGAATCAATCCATCTTTTTTCTGAAAAGAAAAAACGGTCTGGGATTCTTTTTTCTGCCAGTTCTGAGATTCTAAGTGCCTAAGTAATTTTAGTAACTACTGCTTTTTTTCTTTCCCTTTCCTTATGCCAGCTAACTGCGGTATTTTTCTCAAAAAGCAGAGCATTATTCTAAAAAGTTTACATCTCATGTCATTATGGAAATCATGTCTTCATCTCTTGATTCCACTTATTTCGTGGAAAGTAAGTCATAGATTGTGGAATTCTTGACCATTATCTACACATATTCATTAAAATAAGTTTCTTCTCTTAGACTTCTAAGTCATAATACTACATTGGGAAACTTGGCATAAATTTTAACTTTCAATTCTTAGAAAACGAGACCCCCAAAATTCCACATTTAAATAACTTCAGAAAAGTTCTCACAAATTGAACAGCTCTCAATTTTCTTTTTAACACTGTCTCCATCACAAACAAGAAGATATTCCTTATATTTGATCTAAGTAGTATGAAACCTTGGTCTCTGGAGTTCTTTGATGGAGAGAGAAGACAGCTGGTAACCATTATGTATATTATATACCTTCAAGCACTGCTAAACTATTATTAGGTTACCTTTCTTCTCTTCTCCAAGATAAGCAATCCCTGTGTCTTTAACTCTTTCTTACAAGTTCCATTTTCCTACCCTCTCATCAGCATTCTGAGTCTTCTGAATCTTCTCCAAATTTCAAAGTTCTCTTAAGAAGTGCAGCTCAAACTAGAAAATACTTTCTTGTAAAACTGAACAACGCTGAGTAAGAGAAAGTACCATCTATTTATCCCTCTGTCTATTTAAAGTTAAGTGATCATGGAAGGTCTACTACCATAGACTAGAGAGTTTGGGTGTGTTTGGGAGTAAAGTATCATGAACATCAAAGGGCAGAAATGAGATCTGTTTTTGCCTTCAGTTCTTATGTTCTGTAAGACCACACCTAAGAGAGCCCCTAGGACACATTTCAGAAAACATTTGGTCTTAACCTTAGATATAGGTGTTCTGCTTATCTTTTAAAGAGCTTGTTCTTACATGGTTTAATGTTGATTACCAAATCCTACCAGTGAGGTGTGTGTGTATATATGAAAGATAGAGTGGGAAAAACAGAGAGAGGCAGAGAGATAAAGAGACAGAAACAGAGACAGAGACAGGCCCATTAGTTCTTCCTTCTATTATTTTTGACCAGTTTAAGATACATAGTTTCTTAATGAAAACTAATGATTTTTATTCATTTGCTTTTAATGGGAGAAGTTGAATTGTCCCATTATAGTTAGCAAAACTTACTCTAATTCTTTTTAAAATTCCTACTAGTGTTGCAAAGCTCACTTCTTTTAAATCATCCTTTCTACCTATTTACCTTATTTTCCCTGTTCTGTTTCCTCCCCCTCATTCATCATGTTTAATATCTGTGGACATAAACTGTGACCATCACAGAAAAGAAATGAGAGCCATCTTGGGGGAGGAGAGAATGATATAAGAAAAGAAAAATCATCCTTCTTAGCCTTTGAAATCATCAAACAGGAATGATGGCCATTAGGTTCAGGTAACCTCCAAATTATGAGGCACGAGAGAAGACAGGAATGAAAGTTAGGCGTAATCTAGAAGATGTCACAGCACCTCAGAATCAAATAACAGGTCAAAATGTGAAGCTTTTATTTCTAGGATGAGTCATGAGTTATATTTTATCAAAAATAGAGTTTGGAATAAAACAGCCCATTTTAAAATTTTTCTCCATGACCAAAGAGTGAAAAATTTCTTAGACTCATCATGGCAAGAAGAAACGATCCCATATCAGTTGGTAAGAATGAGAAGCCTGGAAGGCACAGAGGCACAGTAGGTCCTCTCCATACCACAGCACTGCCAGCTAGCAAGCTCACAGCCAACCTGCTTGGCAAATTGCTGCTTGAGAGCATTATGTCTGGAGTGTAGGAAGTGTGCGGGCGGAGTGTTTGTGGTGTTATCAGACAAAATCTCTGTGTACCTGGACTCCATGTCCAACTCTCTTCAAACCCCAGGTTTCACATTGAGTTATGTCAACACATGACTCAGGAGAGTCAGGAAGGGAAAAACAGGCACAAATATGGCAAAGTTGGGGAGAAAAAGCAAATACAAGTACTAGCCAAAGTAAGCCAGCTCGGTTCTGCGAAGAACCCAGAGTATATATATATATATTTCTTAACCACAGGTAAAAAGAAAAGATGAATTTATAGTTTCTCATGACTAGATAGATTTTCCTCTCATTTCAGGGGAAATCAGAAAATGTAAAAATTTAAAAAGAATTTACATTGCTCTTAGCCATTATCAGAAAAAAGTAATTTATTGATGTTCTAGACTCTCTGTTCCAATAGAATTTGTTATGTTTCCCGAAGAGCTTATAAATATAGCTCACTAATCATTTTGAGGAAATGATGTTGTGGGTGGGTCAGCCCCTTCTTTAGGGGCAAATAACTGGGTGTGGGTCTCTCACGTAACTGAACCTTACTGAGAAACGTTAAACTCAGGTGATTGATTAGCAAATGCAAGACACTGATATTTCTCTCAAATACCAGTTAATTCTAGTCTCAGAGTCACTCAAAATGAACACTCTGTGTTAGAGAAAATGCTTTTGAGAAGTAAAAACTCATTCGTTTCTCTTACTACATCATTAGAATTACCACCACTAGCAAACACTGCTTGAAAGGGGGAAAAATCTTAATTTGTTTTTAAGAAATAGCCATTATGTTTCAGTGAAAGTGTAGCTATTTCACCAAAGTGAGATATTACCTCACACCTTTGAGAATGACCTATGCTTAAGACCAGAAGCAACAGGTGTTGGTAATACTGTGGAGAGGAAGGAACCCTTGTACTGTGTTGGGAGGAAAGACTAGGCCAGCAACTAAAGAAAAGAGTATGGAGATGTCTCAAAATAGTAAAAGTGGAATTAACACAAGATCTACACTTCCACTTTTAGGTATCTGTCCTACACTAATACAAACACTCATTCAATGGAGTATATGTGTAACTATGCCCATTGCAGCATTGCTTGTTCACAATCATCAGCTTATTATATGATATCCAGTGACAGATGAGTGGACAACGAAAATGCAGTATACACACAATGGGGTAGACTCAAGTATTAAAAAAAAAAAAAAAAAAAAAAAACCTTGCCATTTGCAACAACATGGAAAAAATTGGAAGGAATTATGCTAAGCAAAGTAGGTCAGAAGGAAAGAAAAATACCAGATACATATATTCATTCATATGTGTAAAAAAAGAAACAAAGCAAAGAAACAGACATAACCAAACCAAATGAACTCTAGAAATCTGACTGCAGAATTGAGGCTACTTCAGGAGTGGAGAGGTGGAGAGCAAAGTACAGAAGGAACCCTACTGGATTATGGTGAGGAATTATGGGTACTTGATGGCAGGTGTG
>PVHY01006319.1:55820-75520 GCA_004024945.1 Uropsilus gracilis
ACACTTCCACTTTTAGGTATCTGTCCTACACTAATACAAACACTCATTCAATGGAGTATATGTGTAACTATGCCCATTGCAGCATTGCTTGTTCACAATCATCAGCTTATTATATGATATCCAGTGACAGATGAGTGGACAACGAAAATGCAGTATACACACAATGGGGTAGACTCAAGTATTAAAAAAAAAAAAAAAACAAAAAAACCTTGCCATTTGCAACAACATGGAAAAAATTGGAAGGAATTATGCTAAGCAAAGTAGGTCAGAAGGAAAGAAAAATACCAGATACATATATTCATTCATATGTGTAAAAAAAGAAACAAAGCAAAGAAACAGACATAACCAAACCAAATGAACTCTAGAAATCTGACTACAGAATTGAGGCTACTTCAGGAGTGGAGAGGTGGAGAGCAAAGTACAGAAGGAACCCTACTGGATTATGGTGAGGAATTATGGGTACTTGATGGCAGGTGTGATATGGTGACATATATCTGAAGAGATGGGAACATATGCTCCTAATGCATATGCTGTGGTGTAAACTAAGATTAATTTCAGGAAAAAAAAAAGGTTCAAGTATCAAATAAAATCTATGAGCTCACTGGTCAGGGGTTGATTTAAGGTGAAATTGTATGATGCATAACTTACTGCATATGATCAGTAAAGTCAACAGTATACCTATAGTAAATAAATCAGTCTTCTGGGGAAGAAAAAGGTGTGATTAAACAAAAATCTAGAAAATTTGACCTATTTGGACAGAAAATTTAGCAAACTCCATGTTCTCAATGTTTAACAGAAACTTTAGAAAACTCAAACATGGAGCAGTTAATCAAATAATTGCAAATACATATAAAAAAGTCTTATGTCCTGCTTCTGCTGACTCCGCAGATACAACCAACCATGTAAATACAAGAATACAAATAAGAGACTAGAAAGACTGGGCAAGGGTGAAGAGATGGCAAATTCCATTCAATTAGGCAAAGTTGACTTAAGCATTTAACCAAGAATTTAAAATTCTAACTGGAAACTAAAAAGATATTTTAAGCATTTTTTTCTCCTAAGCATGAAAACTAAAATTATTCATATACTTTATACACGTTATACAAGATTCCTGAATATTTCATGTTTCTGGTGACATTTTTTGCCCTAAAAAAAAAAAAAAGGAGTAAAGATAGTGATTGTGAAAAGTTCATGACCTAAGGGGTTGTATGTCATAACAAGTTGTGTTGCTCAGAGAAAGTGAGAAGAGTAATAAATGTGACTTTTCTATTGTTAACTCCAGTATTAGAGAATAATGTGAACTGTTGATCCAACTTCTGCTTTACGGTTTTTGTGTCACGTATTAAACAACATGGGAGCAAGAGATGCCCTTGAACTAAAGTGAAAATGGATTCTCAGGAGTGCTGAAAGACTGTCCTTGGGTTGTTTGCCCATTGAAGAGGAGATCACCATCTTCCAGGGTGCAACAACCCATCTGTAGCCATTCTGTGCCATGCTGTACCAGTCTGAGGTCTGATGCCAAACCAACAGCTCATACACCCTCTGATTACTGAGACTCAATGTATCTCTCCATACATACAGGGTCAATGACATCTGAACAGTAGCTTTTGCCACAAACAGGAAGTAAACAGAAAATATTCTAAAGAAAGAGGAATTGCTTGTTAGATTTCCTTTCAGAGATGAGCGGATTGTAGTGGTGCTGCCAATATTCAAGCTTCTTTTTCTTTTCCTCGTGGGAAAGTAGGTGCCATGATATGTTCCTGAGCTCTGGTCCACCATGTACAGACAGAAGTGACATGTCTCATTCCAGTGCACATGTGAAAACCTCCTTTCTTCACCTGCCCAGTGGATACATAAAATATACAAGTTTCTAGAAGATGAGAAGATTCTGATTACTCATAATTGCATGGAAAAGTATTATCTTCCAACTCTCCACTAGACTGTGACAAAAAAAAATGCTTTTGGAAAGCAGAGTCTTGGGAGTTGATTATTAGAGGTAGTCAACACAGACTCGTATAGATAGATAATGACTAACATTTCAGTGTATATTGTTTTGGTCTCTCTTTTTTTTATTTTATTTTTGGTTCTTATTGAAGTACCATTATTTTTTGTTCTCTTCATTTTTCTTTCTTTATAGCTAATATAGTTGTAGTCATATATTTGATTTTTTGTTTAATACGTCATAAGGCTTTTCTGTTTTATTAAAAGTGCTTCACAAATGTAACTTTTAGTGGTGTGTAATATTATATTGTGTATTGTTGTAATTTGTATAACTAGAACCCTATTTTTGTCTAATGGAATTTTATTTAGTTTTTCACTATAACTTTATATGAACTCTAAATGATTGTGTCGTGCATAGATCTGTATGCACATCTTTTTACTTTCTTTAAATAATCACAGCTAGAATCACCGAGTGAAATAGTATAGATAAATATTGATTCATGTATACACTGAATAAACTGTTTGCTCTCAAAATTTATGTTGCCATCATTAGTGACATGGGAATGCTTATCGTATTTTCATGGGAACCATAATTATTATGAGCAATTTTAACTAAATTTTCTGTTCTTGACATGGAAATAACATGCCCTCAACAACAGGCTTAACATACCATTAAAAAAATGTTCCACAATATCCACTGTTTCTGCAGATTATCTACTTATTAAGTAGTGGAGCCCAAACTATGCTTCCAAATTCCAGGTATGAAGGGCAGAATCTTAAAGAACAGATTACTTTCACAATAAAAGCTGTTCAAAATCCATCAGAATAAGATCAAAAGATTGAGGGATAATGTTTGAACAGGGATTTGATAAATAGATTGGGAGACTGGCATTCAGAAAGGAGGGAAGAGGGTAGTATAGATAGAGAATTGTAGATATAAAAAACACAAAGTATAAATGAGAAGACAAGTGTGGAACAGAATAAGCACATCTGTGTTTTCAGAACACAGGATCATGGTGCAGAAGTTACAACTAGAGAGAATCTGTAGGTTTTGGAAGACAATGAAGGCCAAGAAAACAATCCTGGAATTTATCCTGTAAGTAATAGAATAGTGACATGCTCATAACCAAGTTGATTATTTAAAAATTGGAATTATGCTTTTTTATGTACAAGCATAAACATCACCACATTTGATTCTGAAAACAACTCCAAAAGATATATTGCTATTCTTGTTTACAATATGTGTCCAAATTGAGATTAAAAAAAAAAAAAGAAATAGAGATCAAATTCAATCCACTTATATAAAATAACTGCGATTTGAATTTAGGCCTTTCTGGCTTTAAGCTTATAATCTTCTCATGGCCCCATGCTTTCACCAATGCTGTATGGATGTGGAGGATAAATTAGAAAGGAAAGAGATTGGTGGTAACAAGACACATTAGGTTGCTATTACATTGTTCAGGGAAGAGAAAATGAGGTCTTGAATTAACTAGCTCAAGGGTAGAGAAAATTAAAAAATCCAAGACCAAGGAAAGTGATTCTTAAGAAAAAGGAACAGGAATGAATATGGCCCATCACTGATTATCTTCCAAGAGACTGGAAATAGAGACGTAGAGTGGAGTAGAGGTTTTGAAACCAGATTACAGTGGCTTGCTGAGTTAAGAGGAAGGTCACGCTATAGAAATGGTCTAACAGGATGCTTGAGACCCTTCTGTGACATTGTCTTCAGGCTCTTTCACACCCTGTTAATGACCAGACAATCATAGCAAAATATGATAATCATGAAGTTGATTGCCAGAAGCTATAAGGTGGTTATAAACATATCTCCACTTGTCAACAAAATATACTGTAGGGGAGAAATCATCTCATATATTGGAAATTAATTTCCAAGATATTTAAAATCATAGAAAAGTCCTAGTTTCAACAAGATGGTAACACATTTCTCATAAACATTTCTGAAAAATGTGCTAAAGGTAAGCCAGCATTATTCTACCTATATCCAGACGCTGTAGCAGTTACTCCAAGTCAAAAATAGCCTCTTGTTTTAAAGGAAAAATACTTTAAATTGATGCACCAAAATATTTAAAAAATACTTTAATTGATGTAGCACCATTGAATAAATTGTGCATACTGTAGACTAGTCAAATTATAACCAATTACTGTTACTACTGCTCTGTATTATACTGTGAACAGACTTTCAAAGAACCCTGAAAAAAGTCCTTAAAAAGCCCCTGTGGTACAATGAGATACCACCTTACACCAGTAAGAATGGCCCACATCAGAAAAATGGGCAACAAGTGCTGGTGTGAATGTGGAGAATAAAAAACACTGTTACACTGGTGGTGGAAATGTAAACTGATCCTGCCACTGCGGAAAGCAGTGTGGAGGGCCCTCAAACTAAGGAAAATGGAACTACCATTTGACCCAGCAATTGCTCTTCTGGGAATCTGCCCAAAGGAGATCTCAATACTTATACAAAAGGACACCTGTACTCGGATGTTTATTGCAGCACTATTTATAATGGCAAGGACACAGAAGTAACCTAAATGTCCCAAAACAGATGGCTGGATGAAAAAGATGTGGTATATCTACACAATGGAATCTGATTCATCATTTAAAAATGACAAATTAGATGAATTTGAGATAACACCGATGGACCTAGAAGAAATCATATTAGCAGAAACAAGTCAGAAAGAAAAGGACAGAAACCAAATGGTTTCACTGATATATGGGATATAGGACAAACAAACAAAAGGCCAGGAGGAAAAGTCAAAACAAGCTAACAACCAAACTAAAGTACACAACTGGGGGTGAGTGGGATGGGTGCAAGTGATCAGAGAGGGGAGGTAGTGGGTGAACTCCTGGGAATACAAAGATGTGAAATATATGTATTTATATAAATTATTTATATAAATTTTTATAGAAATTATTTATATAAATTTATTTATATAAATTATATAAAATATTTGTAAAATTAATATGAATTATTTTTATATATGTATTTATATAAATTATTTTTTAAAAATTAAAAAAAGAAGTCCCGTGGTATTTGTACAAAATAGATTTCTCACTGTCCTTACTGAGGCTAGGTACTAGGAAAAATTAACTTTATCTATGGCTGTTAATAGCTGATCATTAGTGACATGAATGCCAATACCTTAAAAGTTATCAACAATCCAGCGATGGTTGCAGTGATATCATCTAGAAGTCATTACTTTTTATCTTCAAATTTTTGAGTAGCTGGAGTTTTTGTTCAGACATTCTACAAAGATTCAACACGTGTGTATCAGTCACACAAAGTCTGAAAATAGAAATTACTCCCAATATTTCCAATAAGCAGTTTAATACAGGGATTTAGTCACACTGGTAGTGGGGGAAGTGAGAAAGCAAAAGGCTGGTGAGAAGAACCAGAGATTAGCGGAAGTAGAAAGCACTAGTAACTAGAATAACAAATGGAAAAATCAATGCGACTTCAGTTCCAAAGCTGAAGTCCAGTACAGAGTGGAACCATGATGGCCAACTCAATGAGAACAGGGCACATAAAGAGACACTTTAGCTGGGTGCAGTGGCGTGCACCTGTAATCCCAAGTACCTGGGAGACTGAAACTAGGGATCACTTGAGTCCATAGGTTTGGGACTGCCCTGGGCAACATAGTGAGACCTAGTCTCTAAAAAAAGAAAAGAGAGACACTTTGTTAGAGATGTTGCTCCAAATACAGAAAAAAAGGAGAATTATCTTATTTTATCTTCTTCCTGTTTCTTGCTCACCAGTCTCACCTGCGCCTCCCATTGGCCAAACCTACCTGAATGCCAGTGTGTAAGGACACCTGAGAGAAAGAACTCTGCCCATATAGAGAAGGGCAGGAAATGTATCTGAGATAAAAACAAATGACCAGTAAAGGCACTGAATTAAACAATATGTTAATCATGGTGTTAATAAGGAAGATCAAATTCAGAGAACAAATCAGCATCATATAGACAAGAAAGATCTGGCTTCACCAAATTTCCCATAAACACTGATAATGGTAAAATATTGGAGTCTTTTCAAAGAAGAAAATGTTAATATTCTTGTAAAAGGGAGGTATAATGAGCATCCAAGTAATAGGGGAAATTTTGGGAAAAGAATTTCCACTGGCCCCTTCTTAGATAACTTTATACTTCCTATCAGCATTTCACCAGCTGAGATAAGTAGGTGCAATATGGAAATATGATCTAAAACTAATCAAGACTAAACTTTCCTGGCACTCCTTACTTTCTGCTGTGTTTCTTCCTCAAAATCTGCCAGGGATGGGTCACTTCTTAGTTTATCAGAAATAACATTTTACAGAGCTGGTTGCAGCGCACTTAACTTTCTGGCTTACTGTTTTCTTCGTTCACTTGCCAGACAGAATCAGATTCTTACATTGGGAATAAATTAGGTTTCCTACCACTGACTCTTCGGCTTATGATGAAGGAGTTATATATAGTTAAAAAAAAATACTAGTGACTGACTCTAATAGTTACTTCAAAGAAAATCATCTACATAATGAGTTCCTTCTGAAGTCAGAAATCCCCCAAGTGCTCAATTTTCACCAGTACAATATAAACCTCATTTGAAACTCTTCTTGCAGACTTTTATCCTAATTACATCACTACCTATACAGCACTGAAACCACAGATACTGCGACCATAATATGGTCTCTACCTGCCTATAGTATCATGAAAAGAATAACCTCTAACTTGATGTCCAGTACTGATTGTCACAGGAGACCGCTGGAGAGACTTTGGCACATCCAGAGAGAGTACTGATGCTTAACAATGAGCCTAACGCATATCTTCTGGCTGAACAAGTAGAACAAATCACTTCCCAGAAGCCTGTAATATTTTATAATGATGATAGAGGGGAAATTGCTGACTAAGTCAAGACATTCAACGGTTCATTCACAAAAATGAACCAAACCAATGTGATGTTAACATTTAGTGATAGTTATCATTTAGTGAGCTCTTACTGCATACCAAGCACCATCATACGAACTTCACACATCTATTAATTCCTTTAAATGTTGTAACGATGCTAATATTTTCATTTTCGAAAAAGAATTGAAGCAAAGAAATATTAAGATCCTTTTTCTAGGATCACGCAACCATTGTGAGAGAAAAGAGGCTTCAGAGTCTGTTATTAAATACTCTCCCCCTTTCCTTCTAGATGGTTATTATATTGTCTTAGCTCATTTATTGCCATGCTTTCATAGAATATTTGCATAAATACTTTGGAAATTGATTTAGATGTCACAATGGTAGTTTATATTGATGTATATAATTCCCCTGCTATTCTGTAGTGACTGTGTTTGCTCAATAGTCTATGCAGATTCTCAGGACCACATCAAGGGGAAACGACACTATTGACATAGGATCCTTAAAAGCAGCTGGAAATGAGTCTTATACATTTCCATCATACCAGCTAGTTACACCGTACAGATTGTGGCAGTCTACCTTCACCAAGTTCAAAGACTTTGTGAACACGAGTCTTGTCCATAATTGGAAAAAGTCTGAAATGGTGAGGCTAACCTGTAAGCTAGCTGAAGTTTTATCTGAGGAGCTGACCAATGCGTTTTGATGGTTTTCTCTGGCTCTTTCTGCAACTCTTAAGATTAAGCACAGGAGCCATCCCAATGAGTTAGAAATAGGGAACTAGCTCTAAACTTGTCACTACCTTAGCCTACCTGAAGAGTTGCACAGTAAATAAGAACATAACTTAGTTACTACTGTATGTGCTGCTAAATCATCTGCACCCCCAAAATTATTTTTGTCAGAAATACTGAGAAAGATCAAGGTTAGATCTGGAGCCTGCTGGAGTCACAGTAAGTGCACAGAGGTGCTGACATCCAGTTGCTGGCTAGGAAGTTACTACTCCAACTTCAGAATTAATGGAAGTGAATTAATTTTATGTCTAGTTCTGAGAGTTCACAAAAACCATAGGGCAATATTTTTCTGGTCACTTCCTGTTCTGAAATAATCTCACTGTCTCTCTTCTCTTGACAATCACAGAAAGGCAACGGTTTATTGAATGAAAGGGGAGATATTTAAAGCATGCCAGGATGGATGTATTTCAGCATTAGCTTTTGCTATGCAATGGATCTCCTTTATATGTACAATGTAATTTTTACAGGTCAAAGAATTATCTTGTTGGAAGGCTGTTCCTGTTACCTCTGGCTGCATATTAATTTACTCTAAAATTTAAAGATGTAAAATGTATTTTGCTCAAATCACAAGTCTGTCATTTTGGCAGACCTGATAAGGATCGCTTACATCTGCTCCACTTGACATCAGCCAGCTAAAAGACAGGAGGCTGGAATCATTTAAGAGTCATCCACTCACATAAATGGTCGATACCACCAGCTGTCAGTCTAGCTATTACCTGGGGCTTTTAGCCAGAACACCTGTAAGTGGTGTCTTTATGTGACTGGACTTCCTCACAGCTAGAGGCTGATTCCAAAAGGATAAGTACTCTGGACAAGAAAGAGGGAACCAGGCACCAGGGTTGGATTTCTTTCAATGTCCTCACATTGGAGACTTTTCAGTGTCACATCCATCACATTGTACCGGTTGAGGAGCTAGATCTCCTCAGGTTAGAGGAAAGAAAGCTGACTTCTCTGCTGAATGGATGCCTGTTGATGTTGCAGTGCAAGAAAAATATATGTGGTGGGATATGTATGTAGGAACAGCAGTCTTTAAAAAATACATTAAAAAGGTCTGCGTTAAAAGTATTTGCCTTGCTTCCTTCTGGAGCAGAGAAGGCGAAGTCTTTTTCTCTTCTGCTAACACAGGTACTCCATACACAATGTATGAGAGATATATGGGAGATAAACTCGGCAAAGTTCTAAGAGTGCTCTGCAAGCATCCCAATCTGGGTAGGTTTGTCATCAGTTCTAGCAGTTAGAGAATAAAGATAATTGGGAATTATCTTTATGGAATTTTTAATAATGAACAGGGAAAAGCAGGTAACAAAGAAACTGCCACTTGAGTTTCTCTCTTGAGTGCTAATTGTCCTTGGCATTGTCCTCCCACTCTCCTCTCAGTGCTCTTCATGTTCTCCCCAGGATGACACAACCCTTTTATTCCCCTCCCTTCTTGGCCCAAGTGTGCACACTCACTCATGTGCACATCCATCGGCCCAGTTGTATACAATCATGGGATGGATGCAGTACCACAGCTGTTGGTCATAGGAGCTAATGGCAAAAGTATGAAGACCCCGATAATTCATTTACCCTACAGTGTTACAGGCAGTATCATTTTACTGTCTGTGGTCTTAATAAATTTTAGTGACAATAATGAACTGTGGGTGAATACAAAGAGAATATGGATAAAATTTTAATATTTATAATTAAATATTGGTATGTGAATTATGTTGCAAAACACTATTGCTGTTTTCTTTATTTGAAGGAGACCAGAGTACTGGTATGAGTCTTTTTTTTTAATATGACTTTAGGAAATTATAGATATTGTCAAGTTAATGAGTATAGTGTATTTGCAATACTCAAAAAAATCAATAACTATGCAATCAGAAGATAATCGTTTCTTCTTTGAATCCGTAGATCCAATCACAGCACTTGTCAGCAAATCTCACAACTGAGATGAGTTAGTGAGATTCAATGAACTGAGAGGAAACAAGAGATGTGACAGCATTTCAAATCAATTCTTATGTTCCTTTAAGGATGGGATGATTATGAAGCCTTTATATGTCTTATAAACATCTTTCTTAGGGCTAGATTTTCTAATGCTCCTATATTACACCCTATCAAATTTTCTGAATGAAGGAGAAAAATCATGGCATGGCTTTAAAAGGTCAGGTATCTGTGACAAACACAATAGGAAATACAACTGAATAAATTGATTGCCCTACCTGATATTCAGAGACTATTGTTAGTAGGGAAAAAAAAAGAATTCTATCTAAGGTCTGGGTCTGATTCTAACACCTAGTCAGTGTCCTAAAAAAAGGGGAAAAAATGAAGAAAGGCAAAAGCATCCTAGATTTATTGCCCAATGTCTGCAGGATTGCTGACGGTGGTAAAATTCTATTATTTTTTTTTAAGTTGGCAGTTTTGTGAAGAAAGAAAGAGAAAACAAGAAGGGAAAATCTGCAGCATTTGTTTTAGGAAACAAATCACTGAAACAGTGTTGTTTTAAGAGATATGCTCCAAGCATTTGTTGACAAGAACCAGAGCTTCTGGAGGGTTTTTTGTTTTGTTTTTTTGTAGAGACTATTTTGTTTGTTTTTGCCTATACAGTGTTGGTGTTTTCAGAAATTTCCCATGGATACTGAAATGTAAAGACTATTGCTCAAAACTGGTAGATTTGCAGCAAATTGTTTATGAAAGTGTTGTAAAAAATGACTTGAAGAAGACCATCTTTAAAAGTAGGAGCTATGAATTGAAGTGATTGAAAATTCTTTTCAATTACTTTCAGCAAAGTCAAAAGTGTTAGTGAGTGAAGATAATTTTCTCAAATAAGTGTCAGAATTTGCAGAAAGGGGTGAAAACAGATGAGGGATCAAATTATTGCAAATTAATGCAAAATAAATAACACCACTAGCGTAATGATTACCCATCCACATACTTGCACACATTAGTAGTAACATTTCCACGAATACATTCACATTAATCACTTTTATTCATGCATACCCTTGTGCTTGGTGTATAGAGAAGTATAAAAGTGAGGTGGAGAAGGAATACTGGAAGCCATAATATAATAACGTTAGAATTCCATGTTTTAAATGTTTCAATTCCATATATCATTTTACTCCTGCGATTAAAGCAGTATTTCAGAAAATCCTTCCACTTATATCAGTGCTTAGGTAAACTAAGAGAAGGAATTGAACATGATGCTTGAAGAAAGGAAGAGAAGAAGGAAGGTTAAGGGAGAATAAGCTGAAAATGAGGCTTCTGTAAGTTTGGCAAAACCACGTTATGACCCATGGACCATGCCCAGTTGCCTGTCTTTGTACAATTCCAGCTAAAACTGGTTCTCACATTTTGAAGTCATTGAAAGATAATCAAAAGAAAAACATTATCTCATGATATGTGAAAACTGAAGGTCCATAAATAAAGTTTTATTGTAACACATCTATGTCCATTTGTTGTTAGATGTTGCATAGTTTGCTTTTTTGTTAACCATAAGTATTAACGACACACTAAACTATCATACCAGAGTAATTAAAAAGACATGTGATCTGACAATGGTCCAAATCATCCCACAGTTCTTGACTTTATCCAAGGCTCATGAAACTCTGTATTAGTCTGGTTTCTGCTTAAGCTTCGATACACTAAATTATGTCCACACCATATCTAAATGGAGATCACACGTGTCCAGAAAGAATTATTGCTGACCTGCTCATCCAAGTTGTCAAAAGCCATTCCTTTTTATTTTCACTTTGCCGAAAAATATTCTGTCTTTGGTGGAGCCTTATATTAAACCTGATATTGGGTCGAAAGGAGGCAAAAGCCGCTATCCAACAAACCACAGGTCCACCATCACCTGTGCGTAGCAGTTGCCACTCCAATAGAGTTCAGCAACAGGGTTTAAATTAACAAGAGAAGTTAATCAGGAAAACGAAAAGTCCTTACTGCCACAAGTGATCAGTCATGTTACCCCAGTCACCATATTCTGTCCCAAAGACACATATCCAAGATGGTGCCCCTTTGCCCCTCCAAACCTTCATCCTGCAAAATCCAATCTTTCTCTGGCATCTTCACTTTGTTTCTTCTCCAGTGTTCTGCGCTGCCCTGCTTCTCCAAGGCTCTTCCAATTTCTTCCACAATTCCTGATGCACAAATCAGCTTTCCAAATCCCTGGCCATCTCCAGGTACCAGCTCACTATGCTACCTTGCTGCGGTACCACACTCTCCACATCGGCTACTCTTCTGCCAGCCACTCTCCCACAAGGTGGCTCCTCACCATCTCCAACTCACTCTTCCATGGGCTTCCCCTGGCCAGGCCACGTGGGCCTGTCCTCTCAGTCTGCCATTCTCATCTCCTCTCCTCCTCTTTTTTTTCCTTCTCTTTGCTCCTCCCTTTTTGTCTCCCTTTTGGCACTTCTCACTTCTTCTCGCAGGTCTTTCTCTCCAACCCCACCCACCAGGGTCTTTTGGTGCTTATTCCATTTCAAACTGCATCACTACCCTGTATCAAACCTACTATCTTAGTTCTTAATGCAAGTGTTTTACATTCAAGTAGAGCTCACAGACTTCTGTTGTGTGGCCTAAGATTTGCCTGTGCTGTTTCCCCAGCGGAACTTCCTGCCTTTGTGGGTGATATTCCCACAATTGAAAAGTACCTTCTTTCCTATGGTATACAGTCTGGAATAAGACATTTTCATCATCAGAAGTCTGCAGAAGGCCAGTACTCCATAAACTGCTACAAATAACTAAATCAATATTAGGTAGTTGTACCTTTGTGTAGACTAGTATATAACATTACTTTATTTAACCACTAGTCAGCATTGATGTTCTGAAATGATGGGACATAATAGATAACATTTGTTGAGAAGGGCTGGCATTGGGAAAGTGTGCTGTGCTTAGAATATTGAATTTCATCCAAACTGAAGAAAATTCCTTAGAGGCTGGAAATAAAGGGCCTTAGTTGCCCATGAAGAAACTGGGTTCCAGAAGAAGGGGGAAAGGACCAAAATGATCAAATGGAGATGGGATACAAAAGGGACTATGTGGAAATTTCATTTCATGCTTCCTTTATTCTCACTTATCTGTCAATAACATCTGTCAAATGCCACTTTTTATTTAAAACTACTGCTTTACTCTCGGACCTGGCACAAAAATGGAAGAAAATTTGAGGGGAGTTTAATTAAGATCACGTGTTACAAAGGTGAGTGCAGAGTTTAGGAGTAGCAAGAGGGCACCATCTTTAAAACCTGTTTCACAGGAAGAAACCATTACCATCCCTAAGTTTGAAAACTCAGAAGCAAGTTTGAGATCCCAGGCAGAGGGGAGACGGGAAGTTTCCTGACACAACTTAGGCCCTTGGTTGTGGAACAAAGTCAACCCTCCGCAACCTGGTAGACAGGAATTTGTGAAATAAATTCTCTGACCTCACACTCCTCCCCACCTCGAGCCGCGGCCTCCCTGGCCAGACTCAGCTATTGCTAGGAAGCCCTGTTAATAGCAAAAGAGCCTTATCTGTTTTAAACAAGAGAAAGAATCTGTGTCTGTCAACTTTTTACGGAACATTGCATTTTCAGAGAGTCTTAAATGTTCTGATCCTCTTCATGACTAGTCAGGACTCATGTAGAGAGTGGATGTGCTCAGGCACTAAATTCTGCTGAAAATAACGCATCATATTGAAGCCCAGAGTGCAAATGTAAAGTGCCCCTAACTTGTAACAGATTTTTATTAGTTATTGCAACTGTATTCAATCAACTGTACCCAAGCAACTAAACTAAACATTCCTAAGCAAAAGCCCAAAAAAAATGACAGACCCATGAAAATATTATTTTGGATGCTGGAAACATTTGTTCTCACACTCTTAACTTACTTGAAAATTTTATACGTAGGGACAGACCTAGGAAACATACACATGCACACACATTCACACACCCACACTCACACACCTAGAGCAACTAATTGGTCCACAGTAGCTGCAGAGCTCATGATGAAAGGAAAAACACGATCATCACTATCACCATCATCCGGACAGATGAGTAATCAGGATGTCAGTTCAATGCCAGTAACCTTCAAGTGTTAAATTGCTGGAAAGAGATTTTAAGTGGCAAAGTCAGGTTTCCTATAACCACTGATAGAGAAATATAATACAAAGAATAGAGGTGTTAAATACTAAAAGCTGTACCTCACAGAGGGAAGAATTACTGTTCCAAAGTTCAAAGATGTTCACTACTTTTTCAATCACAATTCCAACATTTTCCACAAAACAAAGCTTGCGCTAATTAGTGTTGTTTGTGGGTTTAGGGTTTATTTACTTGGGAGAGGCCTCTTTCTATTTTAGTGAATGCACTTTTTCTTAACCAACAAGCTTGTGATGGAAAGAAGCTTGTAATGAGGCGGTAATAGATGATGAGTAGATGATGATTTTGATTTTTTTTTAAAGAGATTTTTGTTTTCATTCCTAAAAAAGGAAGTAATGTACAGGGAGATCAGCTCTTCAATGGTTCCTAAAATGTCTTTGAAGCCCAGGTTGAAGACACCAGAGACTTTGCAGTATTATGTTTTGGTCACTGGTATTCTGATAACCAAGGTAATGGGGCAGTGCATCTTTATTTCTGTTTTTGCCATGGATTAATGATAGCAAAACAAAGATAGGACACTATTATTTCCTCAAAGCCAGTATTCTCCCCGAAGAATGATTAGATGTTAGTTGAAGAAAAGAAAATCACTTTTAAAATTCTAATTATTTAAGAATTTTAAATTGCTGTTGTCTATAAGTGATTGATATTTATAGCTATGATAGTATTACTTCTGACTGTCCTAGAATGAGCATATGGTTTTTCCTTTTGATTGGTAAGTACCCATTGAAACCATTTATTACACATTTAAGAACATTATGTCTATCACATATCAAACAACAAAACACCATTATCATCATAAAGAGAAACTACAGCCAAAGTTTATGGAAGATGAGAAATAGGATCTTTTTTCATATCTCCTTTTACTCCACATTTTATGGAAATGATCCAAATTTATGATCTATGAAAATTGAGTTTTAATATTATTTCTTTCTCTCAAGAGTCATCCTTTACATTTACATTTCAAATATGCTAACAATTTTTACAGAGTAAATGGATTTTGTACTTTTTTATCACCCAGAATTTTTAATTCTTAACTTTCCCCCTTTTTGAAATTTTGTCCTATTTATTTGTGCTAATTCATTTTTTGATCAAATGGAGAAATGCAGAAAGGATACCTGGGTAGTACACAGAGAAGGGACTCATGTTTTGGAGGGGTGATACTTAACCAATGTTGGGGTTCAATTTCAGAAAAAGAATACATAACTATGACTGCTCATTTTCCTGTATGTAGATTGTACCTTGATTTTTAAAAAAAAAGTAGATGTGAAAATTAATTTTTATTTAGGATGAAAAGTAACAAATTACAATGTCTTAAAATATCGATTCCTTCAAGTCACAAAATCCAGAAACATAGTATGTTATTTATGTTAGCTGATTGTCTGATTACTGCTATAATACATATTTAGCTACATTTTTATTGCTTCTTAATTCACTTTTTCACATGACAACTTCATAGTAGCATGTTCTCCACAGAGAAACATAAGTGACTTGTATAGTTGTTGATCAAAATTCCTTATTATTGCTACTTTTAAAAATTACGTTTACTTTGTAATGGCATGTAATGTTCTTGATAGTGTGACAATCCTTTTGGATCCTTGTTCTGTTCTAGAAAATACAACACTGTAGGTTCTTTCATACAGAGTGAAATACTTGAAATAGCCACAAACTCTCTTTAGCTTTGTACATTTCAAATTCAGCTTCCCCTGCATACCTGCTGACCTTGAAGGCTGGGGTGTGTCTCACAAACACAGAATCTCTGCCTCTGCGTCTCTTTCACTCTCTGCTTAAAGAATTTCCTTTGCATTGAAACTTCATTGATGATTGTGTGTGGAATTTGCTCATTAATATACTAGATATTTTGCTCATCCTTTGGTTAGAAGCTCAGCAACTCAGCTCTTCAAGCTCAGTCATCTCTTTTCTCATCATATTTATTTCTTCAATCTTCTCTTGGTGCTGGGAGAATTCTCCAAATTGTCTTCCAATTCACTCTTTTGGTTTTATTTTTTTTTCATTCCTGCAGTTTAAATCTGCTAGTCACAACTTCATTCACATTTTTATTTAATTTATTTTATTAAATATTATATATATATATTTCACATCTTTGTATTCCCTGGGGTTCACCCACTACCTCCCCTCCCTGACCACTTCCTCTCATCCCCCGCCTCCCCAGCTGTGTTCTTTAGTTTGGTTGTTAGCTTGTTTTCACTTTTCCTGTGTTTCGCTTGTTTTTCCTGTGTCCCAAATATTAGTGAAACCATTTGGTTTCTGTCTTTTTCTTTCTGACTTGTTTCTGCTAATATGATTTCTTCTAGGTACATCCATGTTACCATAAATTCATCAAATGTGTCATTTTTAATTGATGAGTAATATTCCATTGTGTATATATATCATATCTTACAAACGAATTCTAGCAGACATTCAAAGATGACATAATGCCTGCACTACTAAAACATTTCCAAAAAATTGAGAAAGGAAAACTCTCAAACCCATTCTGCAAAGCAAACATCACACTCGCACCAAAACCAAATAAAAGAGCACTAAGAAAGAATATAATAGACCAATTTCTATCACATTTTTAAAATAATATGTTTTCACCTCTGAGATATGTTTCTTGACCATACACCTTGATAGAGACCAAATGTGCTTCATAATTTCCAGCAATAAAATGGACCACGATTTTTCTCAAGTTTTCTTCTGTTCCTCTCATTGTCTGTCTTAACATGAATTTTATTTTTTCAGAGATTTAAAAGACCGTGCCCAAGTCTTTCAGAGTCACGGGAGGGTAGCAGGGTAAAATTCAGATTGTTGTTGGTAATGCTTTATTTAGCTATTTTAGAATTCCCTTCTGAAGCAAAGAGTGCATCTAACATTTGAAGACATCATCCTTAAACTGAAGTCTCTCCTTGGTAACTACAGAAATACACCATCTAGTTCTCACGCTGGCAATACTGATTCCTTGCAGGGTTTAGCTAGGATAGAGTTCGTCTTCATTGAATGCATGAGGCATAATAAAAGTAAATAAATATTTGGTCAGGTCATTGTCTCTTGTTCCTGGTCCATAGCTCCTAAAACTCTTGGACTCTTTGGAGTGGTAAGAATGTCTTTTATATGCCAATGTGATGATTGGTGGCTGGGGAACCATAAATAGCTTCAGGATGTGGTACTTCAAAAGTCAAGGATCAATCAGAAGGTTGAAATTCCCAAACGTCTAAATTCTGGGAAGGGGAGAGGAATTATAGGTCAAGTTCAACCAGTAATGGTAAGCAATTGAATCAATCTTACCTGGGTAATGAAGCCTCCACAAAACCTTTACACTAGGGGATCCCGGGAACTTCAAAGCTGGCATATCTGCACACTGGGTGGATAGTGCTTCAGGGAACAGAAGCTCTTGCATTCAGTCGCTTTCTAGACCAGCTCTGTGTATCTCTTCATGTGTCTGTTTATTTACATCCATTTAACAGACAGGCAAAAGTAAGTGTTCCCTGAGATTTCAGAGTCATCCTAGCAAATTAGGGGACATCAGAGGAGGGTGAGAAAAAGTTGTAGAGAAGTGTGAGTAACCTGGGACTTCTAATACTCTGACGGACCCTGAAAGTGAGGGAAGGGTGTTAGAGTTGTATTGAGTGTCAGACACCCAGCAGGTGTCAGAATAGGCTGTATCAGGAAGGAAACACCAAACTACGTGCCATCACAGGAAAACGCAAGATGGGAAAGAAAGCAATTTCCTCTTGCTCCTTGCACCATGGTGACCTCCTCTCCTGGTCATAGCTCTTGGGTACACAAGCATTTCCACAAGCACCTCTGTGCTTCCCTTTGCTTCCAACTCCGTGGCTGGCTCTCCACCCCCCACCCCTACCTTCAACTACTCCACCCTCACCCCCACCCTCTCCCCCAGTCTTGGGAAGACCAATGACCTCAGTACAACTTAACAAAATAAACAGGGTAGAAAGGAAGTTACTTGTCTAAGAAGAAAAACAAATCAAACAACCATGAAGTTTGAAGAATTTAAAATGTCTAAATGGGGTTGAGTTTTTGTTTGAGGTTAGGTCCAACCTACTGTTCTATGCAGTCTTTGGGTTGCATTCTGTGTGCTCTGCTTGGTTACTGGCTAAATGCCCAAACCTTAACATTGCATTCAATTTTCCTTTGGTACCTTTAGATTTTGTATAGCTTATCTCTATAAACGTAATTTTGCCTTAGCAAGAATGTTTTTACTGTTTCATTGTTTTATGTAATGTTGGGCGTTTGCTTAAGAAAAACATTTCAGTCACATTTAGGAACTTGTCCTTCTAGACTCTAGTTAAGAGTTATGGGATTGTTTTTTTTTATTTCTTCTATGTGAAGCGGGCATTAACTGTCATCAAATGCATTTTCAAAATCTATTGACATCTCAGTGTCAAAATAGTTTATCTTCTTTGACATACTGAGGAAAAAATTTTATTAACAAACTTGCCAGTATCAAAACATGTTTGCATTTTTAGAATAAATCCTATGTAGCTATGGCATATTATTCTGTTTGGCATAATTCTTAAAACAAATTGCTTTCATTTTTCAAATTTTACATTATATTCACAAGTGAAATTAGCTCACAGTTGGATTTTTTCCCCCTAGCTCTTTGTTAGGCTTTGATAGACAGGAATATGATAGTTCCATCAAGTGAATTTTTTATCTTTTCTTGCACAACAGAATATTTTAAATAGAATTGAAATTACTCATCCCTTTGTTAAGTATTAAGAATTCATCCACAAGTCTGTCAATTCAATACTTTTGTAAAGCAAACTTTCTGAGAAACAATGTTTACTTTTTTATAATTACCTAGAAAAGATGTCCATTTATCTTCATATTATCAAAAAATTAAAATTTATCAAGATTATAAGATTATCTTAATCACATTCCAAGACTGTATATTAATTTTTTGCTTATTAACTTCTTTGGTGTATAATTTTACAATGTGCTCACTCCCCAACTAACTGCAGTGTGTTTAGTATACTGTTTTGATCCCTAGGCCCAGCATCTTTCTCTCTCTCTCTCCAACTAAAATACATTTGTTTTACACTAAAAATTTCTCTTAAGCACATAATTTAATGGTGTCAATACAACCACCCAAAACTGAAAAAAATGTTAGTACAGTGAATAGTACCAAGTGAATTTTATCAATAGTATCAATTATCTACATAAAATACATATTATTCAAACATAAAGCATTTGAAGAATAGTAACTAACATTAACTATCAAATAACAACATCCATTTACATCATGATAAAAATATTTTAAGTAGAAAAGGGGAAGAAGGGACAGTGGGGATCAAATTGAAAAAGACCCTCAAATCTCATCTAATATATTCAATCCTCTCTCAGAACTCTGATCATTATGCATATTTAAGAAAATTCAATTATTTATCTTCATCTGCCATAGCTATGCAATTTTATTTTATTTTATTTTTATTTGGGGACTAGGTCTCGCTATTTTTGCCTGTGGAACCGCAGCCTCACGTTGCCCGGGGTACCAGGGACTCAAGCAATCCCCAGCCTCAGCTTCCCAGGTAGCTGTGATTACAGGCGCGCGCCACCACACCCAGCTATTTTTTTGGGAACTAGGTCTCGCTATATTGCCTGGAGCAGGACTCAAACCGCGATCCGCGATCCCAGGTCCCCGCTGCAGCTCCTAGGTTGTCATTACAGGCACGCACCACCAGGGCTGGCAGCTATGTAATTTTAAGTACTTCTATTACAATGCACAATTTTAGATACTATTAAATTCTGACTATTTATCCAGCTACCTTACCGAACTGGTTTATTATTTCAAGTAGTCTTTCTGTAGATTTTTTGGGGTCATCTATGTAGAGAATCATATCATCTGCATATAATGATAGTTTCAGTTCCTCTTTACCTATTTGTATTCCTTTTATGCCTTTCTCTTGCCTTATTGCCCTAGCTAGGACTTCCAATACAATATTAAAGAGTAGTG
>PVHY01006320.1:0-16820 GCA_004024945.1 Uropsilus gracilis
AAAAAAAAAAAAAAAAAAGAAAAAAAAAGAATATAACTGGGCGAGAGACAGCACAACGTCTTGGGGTCAGAGCGGAGCAGAACTTCATGCCCTCTGCTTGTGGAACCTGGGCATACCGCCTCCCAGCATATCCCTGTTCAAACAGGAAACGTTCAGAGCCCATTGTTTCAGAGTTTCTGTCTGGAATTCCACGGTGCAGATGTGCAGATTAAGTCACTGTGTCCACTCAGTGCCCCTGCCCCCAGCCTGCAAGCTGCCTCCTCCTTCCACCGCAGCACAGGGGCAGGGTCGCTCGTTGACTCCAGTTCTGGGGTCGGGGTGAGACTGGAAGTTCCAACCCTGGGAGTCCTGGTCTTTCTGGAGTGGCCAGTCCCTCCCTTGAGGCTGAGGAGTGGTTGGCTTAGACTCTGGGGGTTGGGGGGCGAGAGGGGACTATGAGCAGCAAAAGATATTCGGGTCACTTGGGAAATTCCAAGGGTGTTTGAAACTCTGTGCCATGAATGGGCACAAAGACTAGACATAATCTTTTGTTATTCTGAGCTTGCTCCAGTCGGAAAATGAGTGTCCCAGTGGCTGTGAGGTAGGCCCATACATTTGGAAGGAAAAGTTTTAGGGGTTGGCACCTTGAAGCTCAGCGCCCTGGGGTTGGGTGTCAGGGAGGGCGGCCTCTGGTGGCGCCTCAGCTTCTAACAGGCCTTGTCGCTCACCTCGGGGCTTTGGGGCCTTCTTCCTTGGTGGGGAGGCTGGCCTGTTAAGCACCCTCTGTGATTCATCCTTTTATTTCAGTACCTCGGGTCCTGGGCCACAGAAAAAGTTAAAGGAAGAATCATTGAAATACTCTTTAGCTGGACTGTCTGGTTTCCAGAAGACATCAAGATCCGAGATGCCTATCAGATGCTGAAGAAGCAAGGTCTGGCCTGGTTTACAGCCGCGCGCTTCCACCTGTGCCTCTCGTGGTCTCCTGTAGGATGGTGGAGACAGACGGACAATCGCTAGCCTCTGGGAATGGGCAGACTTTTCCTTTTAGTGCACGGACTTAGGCTGCTTTTGCAGTTCCTTTGCTTGGCTGCCCTCCCATGCAGCTCTCTGAGCCTCTCGTGTTGGCTTGTGTTTCAGGTGGGATTGCTTTTCTAGGCTTTTTTTGTCCTCGAATTCTGTTTCACTCTCAGCTTTGGGTCACCTTTAACCCTCACAGAGGACCTGAAGCCGTCGCCTTTCGTAAGGCGAGACGGTTGTTGCTTGTTACTCGGTGCTGGTGAGTCAAGTGCTGGGGGAGGGGGGGGTCACTCTGTTCTGCCCAAGGCCCTGTCTCGGGCAGGCACAGCCTGTGACCCTGGGTGTCAGCAGGACCCTGTGATCCTGCTCCAAGGTGGATCTGGCCCAGGACTTGTGTTCCTGCCTCTGCCACTCTAAGGACCCCTGGATTTGTTGTCCTTCCCCCAGATGCTCGGGACTGTTGTTCTGAGAGTGGGGCTTTGTGTGGGGCTTCAGTCAGGCCTTTCCCGGTCTCTTGTTTCTGAGGCCCCAGCAGAACACCGCGTTCGTCTTGAGCGCTGGGCCCGGGGGTTCCCTCCTCTCCTGCAGCTCACACCAGCCTCTAAGCGGCTGGACATTTTCAGCTGAATTGCTTTCATTGGCGTTGCCTCTCCCCTCTCCTTGGGGGCCCTTTTCTTCCTTAGATGCCAGGTTAATTGACTGCTGCCCTGCGACCTCGCTTTGTGGTGGAGTCAAGAGAGGGCGTGTGTTTGGAATGTGGCTGATGTCGTTAGGCCTGGAATGAATCTCTTGCTGCCTCTCTGTCTGGGGGGAGCCAGGAACTGGTGTCCCACTTCCTGGGCCCTTTCGGGGAGGGAACCTGAATTCAGGCGGGCTTGTTTTTCCCACCATGGGTGCTCATTTAGTGTTGTTAGCGTTGCCGGGGATCCTACAGTAGTTCTTGGGTCCTGGTTATGGACCCAAGTAAAATGAGAGTGTTTCTGTAGCATAGGCCAGAGACTGCCAGCCCTCTGGGCTGCTTCTTCCTGGGTCTCCCTGGGGCCCCTGTCTTCATGCTGATTCCTGGGATTCTCCTGAGGGTGATTCATTCCTGTGAATCCAGTGGATGCTTCTAAGTCATTGCTGGTGTTTTCCCGGTGGGCATCAGGAAGCAGGGGTTTCTGGACTTGTGCTGCACCCTGCTGACAGTAGCATGGCCCCACATCAGTATCTTAACCTCATGAATCACGTTTTAGGAATCGTAAAGCAAGACCCGAAACTACCCATGGACAGAATCTTGCCCCCACCTTCTCCCTGGCCCAAGAGCTCCATCTTTGATGCTGATGAAGAAAAGTCAAAGGTAAGGAGTGCCTCCCTGGCCGAGAGTCTGGTCAGAGCCCTTCTTTTAGGACTCTCCTGAAATGTCCCCAGCCCTGAACCACAGGGTGGGGAACTGTGTGTCGTGAGCGGGGGGGGGGGGGGGGGGGGGGGGGGGGGGGGGGGGGGGGGGGGGGGGGGGGGGGGGGGGGGGGGTAGTGGGGCTGGAGAGTCCTCTTGGAGCAGTCCGGACGAGGGAGGCAGCCTGGCATCTAGACATATGCTCCAAGGATGGACCAGGTACTTCTTGTCTGTGCAGGTGTTCTTAAGGGAGAGATACCCCAGGTGTGCAGCGGTCATGTCCAGGGATGTGTGGGGGTAGGGGAGGATGCTGGTGAGGAGGGAGCTGGTTGTGTGTGGGCTCGGATCTGACTTAGTGCCTGTAAGGCGGACCCAGCCCATTCGTCTTCCACCGCTGCCTCCCAGAAATGGTGCCCCTCAGACTTTCCACTGAGGAGAAGAAAGGGGAAAGGGAGATGGGCAAACCAAGGCCGGGACCCAGGGCTCCTCGAGAGCATTTTTGGATGGGGAGGGCCTTGAGCTCCAGCTGCGGCCATGCCGTCGGGCGGCCCTCCTCTTGGCCTTTGCTACCATCTGGGGAGGGTGGTCCATGACAGCTCCAGGCTGAGTGTGTGTCTTCTAGGTTCCTGCTGCCATCCAGCTGTGCCTGTCACCTGTATTCCCTCCATAGATCTAGTGCTCAGTGACCCCGGGGTCCCAGGGGTGGAGCAATCAGAGCTCTTCTGAGTTCTGCCTTTCTCTATGGCTCCTTTCTTGCCCGGGTGCCTTGCAGATCCAAGACTCTGTGTGTGCTTTTTGCTGGGCACTGGAGTGAGGTCAGCAAGGCCATCATAAGTGCACGGATCAGGTCGACCTCAGCCTGGTGGTTATTTGGGCAGGAGAATTCTCTTGGGGTGGCTGTCCTGTGCGTGGCAAGATGTTTCTAGTGTCTCTCGCCTCCCCCCACTAGACGCTAGCAGTACACCTGATTGTCAGGACCCAAAGAGTTGTCTCCAGGCTTTGCTAAATGTGCCTTGGGGCCGTGATCCTTTACCTCCCTCCCTAGTGGTCTGTGGGGAGAATTATATCTACATCCCAGCATCCCCGTGAGGGTTGGTTTGGTAGCTGATGCATCTGAACTATGCACGCTGTTTATTACTAGTGTTAATTCTCCTGTTAAGAGGCTGCTGCTCTGGACCATTTCACACCAAGGAATCAGCCCCTCTGCTCTTCTCATTTACCCTTCAGCTTCTGACCAGGCTTTTGAAGAGCAGCCACCCCGAGGATCTTCAGGCTGCAAACCAGCTGATCAAGACTTTGGTCAAGGAGGTGGGCATATTTCCAGTGGGATCTGTGGTACTGGCACTTGATGAGGCTGGGTGGTGTCTTGGGTATGTGCCTAGGGCTGTGGATCAGCACTGGCTGGGGAATGATCGACCGGTCTTAGACATAGCAATAACCACGAGCTCCTTGCTGGGCTGCTGGGCAGTGACTGGAAGCAGAAAGCCTGTGTGCTTCCAGGAGCTCAAAGCATCCCACAGAGCCCGGCTTCTGTCCCAGTGTTGGGTACTGGCATGGGCAGAGTCCAGGTTTGGGAATCTGTTTTACAGGGAGATTGAGGCTGAGGTACAAAGAAGCAGGCCTGCAAAGCTCCACATTCCGTTGTTTTCCCCAGAATTCTGGGTTTTGAGCCCTTTCTTGTGCACCGAGTGAGTGTTCCCCTCCACTCATGCTCAGCGACTTCTCAGAGCTCTGCACACACGGTGCCCCTGTCCCGGCCCCATCTGGCCTTTGCCCAGAGCCCTGCTCTCATTCTACCCTCTCCTTTATCCCGAAAGGAACAAGAGAAGTCAGAAAAGGTGTCCAAGAGAGTCAGCGCTGTGGAGGAGGTGCGCAGCCACGTGAAGGTGCTGCAGGAGATGCTGAGCATGTACCGCAGGCCTGGGCAGGCCCCTCCGGACCAGGAGGCCCTGCAGGTACTCTTTAAAAAAATCCGGTGTATCTGGCTTTGTAAGACCTGCGTGCAGTTAGAGTATAGTTGCTGTGGTTGGACGTGCGTGTATCCAGGAAGCCAGCATCACTGTCAAGGTAATAAACTTGTCACTCACTCCCCCAAACGTCCTCAGGCCATTCCTTGTCCCTTGCTTTCATTTCTGTCTCTCCACCCTGCGGCAGCCACTGACTTGCTCTCCCTTCTGATTAGCTTCTGTCTCCTAGACCTTTGCGTCTGTGGAACGCCAGTGATGCAGTGTCGGCCTTCTCTTTTCTTTTCATTTTTGGTCTGGCTTCGCCTGCCTGGCGTGGGAGCCCCTTTCTGGCCGTGGGGCTCAGTAGTTCTGTATTTTCGCTGAGTTGTATTCCGTGGTGTGCACATGCCACACAGCACGCACCTCTGCTCAACTGTAGATGGATGTTTGGGTTGTTTCCAGCGTGGGTGATGATGAGTCAGCTGCTGTAAACAGCTGTGTACCGGAGTTTGTTTGAACACACACCTTCATCCTCTTGGGTAAATGCCAAGGTCATGTGCTAAGTGTGTCTTTCACTTTTTAAGATTCTGCCAGACAGCATTCAGAGGCGTTGTATCATTTTATGTTCCCAGCAGCAGTGATAAGCTGTCTGAGGTCTCTCCCTCTCATACCTTACCTTTGAGGGCTTTTCTTTTTGTAACAGCTTTATCTGGAATCCATATATCGTAAAAGCAGCCTCTTCTACTATCTTATTTGAACATCTCACCCCTGAAAGAAATCCAGTCACTCTCTCCACTCCCTGTCCCCCATAGGCCCCGGCAACCTTTACTCTGTTTTCTCTCTGCATTTGCCTGTTTGGACATTTTATATAAGTGGAATTAAGCAACACATGACCTTTGAGTCTGGCTTTCACTTGGCTTGGTGTTCCCCAGGCTCACCACCCTGCGTGTGTTGGAGCCTCCTCCCCTACAGCCCAGTCACGATGCTGCCGTGTGTCTGCCCCACATCTTCCTCGCTCGCTCATCAGAGGAATGGGTGTTGCGTTGTTTTTGCCTTTTGGTTATGCGTAATGCCCGTGAGCATTTGTGTAAGTTCTTATGTGCATGTAATTTTTTATTTATCAGTGACATCTCATATCCTCATTTGTCTTTTGCCAATACAAGACTTCTCCCCTCAGGTGTGGTCACCAACCTGAGCATGTACCACAGGTGTGGTCACCAACCTGAGGTAAAGTTTTCATTCTCTTGAGTATTTACCAAGGAGTGGAATTGTCAGATTATGTGGTATTGCCGTTTGCCTTTCTCGGCAGTTGCCAAGCTGTTCCCCAAATAATGGAACCATTTCATACCCTGCCAGCGGTATGCAAAGCACTGGTTCTCCATATCCTGCAACTTTTGTGACCGTCTGTCTTTTAGACCATAGCCATTCTGGTGGTGGAAAGTGGTATCATTCAGTTTAGGTTTGTATTTCTTTGCTTGTTTTCTTTCATGTGCTTATTATTTGCCCCTTGTATCTGAGGATATTGAGGAGCAATGTCTGTTCAGATCTTTTACTCTTTTTTTTTTTTAAGTTGTAAGAGTATTTTCACGTGTCTCACACACAAGTCCCTTTCCATATAGTTTGCTCCCATTTTATTTTTATTTTTTTTTTTTTTTTGATACTAGGTCTCACTATGGTTGCCCGTGGAACCGCAGTCTCACGTTGCCCGGGGTACCATGGACTCAAGCAATCCCCACCCAGCCTCAGCTTCCCAGGGATCTGGGATTACAGGCGCGCGCCACCACGCCCAGCTATTTTTTGGCACTAGGTCTCGCTATGTTGCCCTGGGTGGGACTTGAACCGTGATTCTCAGACCCTGCCATGGCTTCCTAGGCTGCTGTTTATAGGCATGTGCCACCGTGTCCGGCCTTTGGTCCCATTCTGTAGGTTGTGTTCTTACTGTCTTCACAGTGACTTTTGAAGCAAAAGATTTAAAATCTGAAGTTTCATTTATCTGTGGCTGGTGCTTTGGGTGTCACCTCTAAAGAAACCATCACCTGGTGGGTCAGTGCTGCTCTTGCCCTCTTCCTCCCTCTGCAGGCTGCCCCTGGGCCTCTGTCTTTGTTCTGCCTGGCTTCCTTTTCCTCCTCTCCCCCTCCCCTCTGCATTCCAGCTTTTTATGCTTCTCTATACAAGACAGTTTTTGTATAGCTCCTTAATTTACTTGTGCTTCCACGTCACTGGGTTAGCAGAAACTGAGTAGTAACTCATTTCTAAATCACTTCTCTTTGACCAGTTTGGCATATGTGTCTACCCAGGTTAATCAGCTGTGTGTAGAATTGGATAAAGCTAGAGAGAGGCTTGTCCTTTGTGGCTGGAGGGGCAGGGGTTAGGAAAAAAGTTGGTGGACTGGGGCCAGGCAGACACTCCCAAACCTCCTGTGGTGAGTTTGCACCAGGGAACTTCAGGAACAAGCTTCATCTTTACAGTGGCTAAAGACGACTTTGGGAGATGTGGCAAATTGACAAGCTAAGCGGCTTCCTAGTACTGAACCCTTGAGTCAGGCAGGCTTACCTGACACCAAAACCACCACTGGCCTCCCCACTGGGGCTCCCCTCTTTACAGCAGATAGGAGCAGAGCTGGATGTCCTTACTGGCACAAGAGCAAAGTGGAAGGAAGGGACTTCCTCTCCCAGACTCACCACATATGTCATTTCACTAGCCTGCTTTGTTGGGGGGGGGGAGGGTGGCAGTCAGAGGGAAGGGCCTGGAGCGTTAGATTCATGAGTTGAATTCCTTGCAAGAAAAGAAACTAGGAGGTATAGAGGCCTTATCATCTCCTGAGAGTACATGCAGATGGAACTTGTTCAGAGCATTCTTCAAGACGAGGACAAGAGATGTCCCAAGGTGCTATTGAGGGGAGCAAGGCTGGGCTCTGGGGGGATCTGTGGTGGGTGCCTTTGGAGTGTTGGAAAGAGGAAATGGGTGTCAGGAACAGTTGTCTAGGCAGTTGAGATGGTAGCTGTGAAGCAGGAAGTTACTATACACTTCTGTGTGTGTGTGTGGGGGGGGGGGGGGGGGAGGTTGTTGTAAAGCTGTTCGTCCAGGGAATGGGGATCCTTGAAGGGGGTGATGCTATGCACATTGAGATTTTGGGCTCTTCCATCTGTCTTTGTCGACTGTTTAGACTTTTTTTTTACAAAAATGTATGTTTGCACTTGATCTTAGCCAAAGGCCGAGAAGTGATACAAAATGTGTGTGTGTAGCCCAACCTTTTTCTGAAATGGCCATGTCACTTTAGACCTGCTTTAGACCATTTTGGGATGGACTAGGGAGAACCCCTGAACCCCTGAATCCCCGAGCCCTGCTGTTCTCCTGTTAGTGGCTCCGTCTGAGGTATATGGTGAAACTAAGCTCTTTTCCCAGGCGGTGTATGAGAGGTGTGAGAAGCTGCGGCCCACCCTGTTCCGGCTGGCGAGTGACACCACCGATGATGACGATGCACTTGGTAACAACCTTGTTTCTAGAGAGAAATGCACCAGTGTCCAAAATAGACACGGAGTTTCCCTGGACTCCACTGTAGTGCCAGAAACAAGTCAGAGGGACTTTAGGGTTTACGATGGTTGGGCTTGGGAAGGCAGGGCCTGACTTATGGGAGAACCAGGCTTGAAAAATTAGCAGCAAGTCTGAAAACATAGAAAGGGGTTGAAATTTAGCACATAGTTTAGATGTGAGGGAGAAAGAAGACAGGAAAAGTGACCATGAAGGCATGGAGTAAGCTGAACATCTCACGGAGGCACATCTTGAGGTTACATCTCAGGGCTCTCTTTTAATGACTAGGCCCCTGTTGGGCACCTCCCTACCTTTTCCTCTTCCTTATTTGTTTTCTTGAATGAGAATCATGTTATTTGTGTACTTGGTCTTAATTTTTTCATGGCCTCCCTCGTGGTTTTTAATAGGCTTCTCTTTTCCTGTTATTTCTTATAAATTGCCAGTGAGCGCTGGGAACTCATTCAGATTCAGGTGCAGGTGACAGCTTTATCAGTGGTGTTAAAGAGACCCAGGATACTTATTTTCTCAGATTGCAACTAGGTCAGAGATAGTCAAAGTTTCTAAGTACTTGGAAATCCAAGTCAAACGCCTTGCAGGGGAATCAAACCCCATATTGTCAGTTTGCAACTTCCATCTACAGTTAAGAAATTAACCGGACTGAATCCGATGGTTGCTTTTGAAAAGTAGCCGTCATCATTCTGGCTTGCAGTGCTGTAAATTGATCCTTGTCCGGTTGCTCTTCTCTCTCCCCTAGGAGAGATTTTTTTTTTTTCAATAAACCATGAGAGGTTCATGAAGTTTCTGAAAAACCCGGTGTGTATCTTACAGGACAGTTCAATTTGGGTGCCAGATTTTCATTGGGAATACTTGATACATATTTAGGTTTAGGTGAAAAGTAGATTCATATACTAATTTGTTCCTGTACTCTTAATAACTTTAACAAAAAGTTATTAAAACGCTAATATTTGCATCCATTTGACAAAACAGCTTTGGTTTTCACTAAGTTAATTAGAATTAAATATGTTACTTTAGTTACTCAAGTGAAGGACTCACATTCATCATGTTGGACAGTGTAGGCACAGAAGGTGTCTCCTGTGTCTTGAGAACTAAGTGTTGGGGTTCAGGGTTTGAGTGGCAAAGTCTGGGGACAGAGGCTTGGAGATACTGAACCTGACAGAGTCAGGCGGTAGCTGCTTTGTGGAAAGACTTTACATGGTTGCTGGTGGCTGGCTAACCACGGTGCTCTGATTTTTCTCTTGTTTTCAGCGGAAATTCTCCAGGCAAATGACCTGCTCACCCAGGGAGTTCTGCTCTACAAGCAGGTGATGGAGGGGCGTGTCATCGTGGGGAACACACTGGCCAGTTCAGTGGGAGACATACCTCTCTCCAGAGGTATGTGCGAAGAGCCTCTCCCTGCCATTTATTTTGGGGCTACTTGTCAGTCTGAGAAAAGAAATGGATGTTCAGAATATTCTGGGTTGTGGTGTGGAAGTGAGACAACTTGCCTTCTTTTCCCTTTCTATGAGAACTGGTTCTGTAGAGCCAGCCTCTGCTTTCTGCACTGTCGTGAACTGGCTGCACTGGACCCTGGCTCTGGCTGTAAACAGAAGCAGATGGCTAGATTGCATCTGGGCTGGGTTCCTGCGAGTCCTTACCCATGGGAGCGAGGGACATAAGCCGTGATGTTCAGTGGCTCTTTGTGCCAGGCGAGCAGCCTCAGAATTGTCTGGAATATAGGTTCAAATGAAGATTCTTAGGCTCTTGGTTCAACCTTCTGAATCAGGGCTATTTAATTCTGGGCCTGAGGATCTGCATGTTACTGAGCATGCTCCAGAGGCAGCTGAGCTGCAGAGTCAGCTCTGCTGCTGTCCGGTGGACTGGGCCATTGGAGGACACTCAGATTGCTGGAGTGGGGAAGCCTCAGATTCCAGATGTTCCAAGACACTGAGATGAGGTAGAAGGGTCTCAGGCCTGGAGTGAGTGATGTGATGTCTTTTGGGAGGAGGGATGTCTGAGGGAAGCTGACAGGCTGAACTAGAGACTTTTCTCTCATTCTGACTTATTTATTTATTTACATAGTTGTTGAGCCCCGTGGGTATTGCCACCCCCCCACCCCCCCGTATTCTGACCTTTTAACTTAACTCTTTCTAGCCTTTGAGACTCCAGCAGACTGCACGAAGAACAGCCCACTGATTGACTTGGAGATGGACAGTGGATCTGAGCAGACTGGGACGGTGGCTCCATCTTTGCTTCATCAGGACCTGGCAGCCTTAGGTGAGGCTGGGTGTTTGTGGAGAGCAGGCAGAGAATAGTCCCAGGAAGAGCAGCCACCTGGTTCCGCTGGGAGAATATGCCTGCAGTAGACGGAGGCGGATATAAAGGGCAGTTCCAAGGGTCCTATTTGCACTTAGCCTCAGATTTACGGTGGACAAGTTGAACTACTTTGGTAATTCATTTTGATTTATTGCAACTTCCTTAGTGTTCAGGCTTGGAATGTTCTTGGTATGAGTGTCTAGCTTGTGTCAGGAAGGGTTCCTGGTGTTCATGTCATTTCTTCCTTTCTCACAGGAATCAGTGATGCTCCAGATACCAACATGGTAAGAAAGCTCTAGGGCCCAGAGGAGAGAGGGGGGCTTCTCACACTGTGTTGGTGGGGGTAGCCCTGCCTGGCGGGAAGAGAGGTGCTTCCACATAGGCTGGTGGCCCTTGTGGACTTGGAGGTTCTTCCTTGCCTATACCCTGATGTGAACCCCCAGGGAGATTTCCTTCTCCTTAGACCCTGCTCTCTTTGACCCTGAGACCCAACTCTTGCCCTTTCCTTGTCCTATCCTAGAACATGGAGACCTCAGGCTCCAGTGACTTGGGTGGGCCAGGAGAGCCAAGCACAGTGCCACCACAGTCTGTGACCTTCGCTGCCCTGGCCTTATTTTATCTCTTCCTGGTTTGGCAGGTTGCTGGTCAGAACTGCTGTAAGGAAAAGAAGAATCCCATCGCCAGCCCACTGCTGGGTGGTGGTGTTCTGAGCACTTCTGCAGAGAGGAACTTACTGGATCTCTTCTCCCCACAGCTGTCTCCAGGCCCGCTGTGAGTCTTACGGGCAAGTGACATAGTGGTGGGCAGCTCCTGATGGCAGTGGTTGCTCTCTGCCCAAGTACGAGGCCCGAGGGCCCGAGACTGCACACCCTGGGGTGTGTTGCATTCTACTTGGAGGGCCGTCTGCGCTTCCCCTTTGTCTTTCACTCCCTGTCCTAAGTCATAGGGAAACACATACTTCGCCAGGACATCTGAAAACAGGTCTGTTTAAGGAGCAGCAGCAGTAGATGATGACGTTTTGGGGATTGTATCATCCCTGTTCCCCTCCCGCCAGACCCTTTCCCCCCTTTTACGTTGTAATCTGGTCACTAGAGAAGCAGGTAACACAGAAATTGCATCTTAGCTGTCACTTACTAAAGCATACTTCTTCGTGTATTTTCTGTACTCATCGTGACTTTGTGACTGACTTTCACGCAAATGGGATTACAATTTGCAGCCTATATTTCAGTGTGACTTTTTCACATTACATGTCTTAGAGCTGTTTCCACATCTATTTTTATAAATTTGCTTTATTCTTTTTAATAGCGCATCATTTATATGAGCATAATTATCTACCTGGTGGATGTTTACAGTTTCCGTTTGGAGATGCTCGGAAGTGTTTTTGTAATACAGCTTCCTGAGAGTGAGGGGGCTCTACTGTGTGACTGTCGACACATTTTCACCCATCCCACTTGGCCCTTGGGTGACATGGAGCAGTTTGCACCCCAGACAGCCCCCACAGAGACTCAGGTCCTCAGTCTGGATGGGAAGGTGTTATATGTGCAGCCATAGAGGGTTCTTTCCAGGCCACTCTTCCCAGACACTTGACCAGCGCACATTTTCATTTAGGTGGGTGACTCTGTCTGGACTTTATTTTTTCATGGATGCTTACAGCTTGTGTTCCAAACGGACAGAGTCCTAAATAAGCATGACGGAAATGGTCATTGTGCTTGTGTTACCTGCCTGGCTTCCTGCACACTGATCACTGTCTTCACAAGTGGGAAACGTCACTTGCTGAGCTGCTTGTCAGGGCCTGGCTGACAGCTGCAGCATTAGTAACGTAGTAATAATGGCAGCAACTCTGGTATTGGACCTTGTTATGTGCACACACTCACTGGCACACTTTACATGTTTTCTCTGGGGTTTCTTGAAACAACCCTATGAGGTCGATACTAGGTTATTCCATTTCATAGGTGAGGAAATTTAGGCATCGGTCAAACAGTGTCAGGCTCCTCAGGGGGTTGGTTCTGGGCCCCTCCCTGAGGATGGCAATTCTAGGATGCTCAGGTCCCCCATCTATAAAATGGTATAGTGTTTGCATGTGAGGTACACACATCCTCGTGTATGCAGCGACCCCTCTGTATTCACGGGTGTCCCATTCCAGGATTCGCTCATCACAATGTAGAAAATACATACTGTGTGTTAAGGTCTACAACAGTTTGGGCCAGGGCTTAGGTACTGGACATCTGCAGACTTGTCATTGTTCCCTAAACAACAGTGTGACAGCTGTTTACGTTGAATTAGCTGTTACAGGTATGAAGTGTGCAGGCGGGTGTCCATCGGTCACGTGCAAATACTCTTGCCACGTTATATGAGGGACCTGAGTATCCTTAGCTTTTGCATCCCGAGGGGGTGCAGGGTGGGTCCTGGAACCTGTCCTGCATGGATGGGTTGGCAGTACTTAAGTCACCTCTAGATTACTTATGATCCCCAAAGTGATTTAAGTGCCACATAAATAGTTATTGCCCTGTGCTGTGTAGGAGTCATGGCAAGCATGAGAGGAGTCTGTACCTGTTGGGTGCAGATGCACCTATCAGAGTGCAGATTCTCCATCAGGTTGGGTGACTGCCATCGTGGAGCCCAAGGGTATGTCGGGCTGACTGTGTTATTTGGCTAAAGCCATTTGCTTCTAGTATGTATATTTTATATATTTGTATAAGTAATATATAATTGTATGTACCTATCAGAGTCCTCAAATTCGCTACAATTTTCACTAGTCTTGGTATTTTTAATTTCTTTGCAGGAATGACGTCCCACAGAAAAGTATCCCCAAGGAGGCGCCACCAGGAACTAAGTCCTCTCCGGGTTGGTCCTGGGAGGCTGGCCCACTGGCGTCTTCATCTTCTCAGAATGCACCTCTGGCTCAAGTGTTTGTCCCTTTGGAATCTGTGAAGCCCAGTAAGTAGATTCCCCTTCACCTTTTCATTCTGCTAAATGCTAAGCTTTATCCGCTTTGGCAGGCAGGCCTTAAATTGGTGGTGGTGAATGATGGTGATTTTATTTTATCTGAGAGCAGAAGGTAAGTGGTGACTTCATGGTCTCTTAGCTAATGCTTTTGTTAAAGTTTTTTTCTGTCTGGTTGACTCAGTCCCACTGAAGGACAGTTTGTTTCTTCTTACTTGTTGTTAAAGCAGTGCCATATTTGAATGTGCATTTTAAAACATTTTTCTGATTATTTCAGTAGGATATATTTTTAAAAATGGAAATGCTATATGTACACAAATTTATAATCTTGAGTCATTACCAAGTTCCTTTCCAGAAAGACTGCCTTTTCCCCCATAGCCTTATCACTGCACCTCATGGTTATTCATTCTCTTAAAATATTAGACAGTTTTGTCATTAAACTGTAATAATTTTATAATGTGTGTTTTTGTTTTTTTTTTTGAGACTAGGTCTTGCTATTTTTGCCTGTGGAACCACAGGCTCTCATTGCCCGGGGTACCACAGACTCAAGCAATCCCCAGCCTCAGCTTCCCAGGTAGCTGGGATTACAGGCACGCACCACCACACCCAGCTATTTTTTTGGAACTAGGTCTTGCTACGTGCCCCAGGTGGGACTCGAACCACGATCCCTAGCCCCAGCCGCTTCATAAGCTGAAGCTTACAGGCATGAGCCTCTGTGTCCAGCCTAATGTGTGTTTTGATGAGATATTTGGCATAAGCATCTTAAAGTTTTTTTTTTTTTCAGGTGATTAGCCAGTTTTCTGCCACTCACTGAATTATCCATTGATTTTGAAATATATGTTCTTAACATGTTATGTTCTCATCTTTGGGTTGGTTCTGTACTCTGTTTTATATCACATAGCTTGGTTGCAATTTTATGCATGCCTGTGTCTTTGTTAGTGCTACTTCCCTCTTTTTTTAATGGCTAGATTCCTGTTTTGTATTTTTCCCCCCTCAGATTCACATTAGTATCACTTTTCAGCTAAATTAAAATAGTTCCTTTCCAAAGGATTTCCTTTGAAATGTCATAAACCTATTTTTGGAGAGGTTTGTTTTTAGTTAGGTAAAATTAAATATAAGAGGGGTGTGGGTGTGTATGTACTCACACACAAGAGATCTGAAGGAAATAGGTCCTTATGTTAGCAATACTTATTTCTGGGTAGAATTAGGATGAATTAGAGTTATTTCATTTTCTATGATATCTATCTTTTCTATAGCATTAATGTATTAATGTATGAACTGTATCTTCGTGTATGGTCCTTATATGATATAAGATACCGTGTTTAGTATCCTAATGTATGGTCCTATATCTTCATCAGAAGTATGCTGTTATTTTTTAAACTGGGAATATGCTTAAATAGTTAAATTTTAAAGCAGTGGGATAGTGGGGAGAGGTCACTTTAGAAGGTCTGCGGGGGGTGGGGTGCAGCAAAGCTGCACATACTGTTCTGACACCTGTGGGTCAAAGGTGAGTCTCTTCCGAGTGGGGCTCTCGGGGGTTGGGTAGTGCTAACCCTTCTGCTTGGGTCCTTCTCTGCAGGCAGCCTGCCGCCTGTTGTTGTGTATGACCGGAACGGATTCAGGATTCTGCTCCACTTTTCCCAGACTGGCGCCCCGGGCCACCCGGAGGTGCAGGTGTTGCTGCTGACCATGATGAGCACTGCCACCCAGCCCGTCTGGGACATCATGTTTCAAGTGGCTGTGCCAAAGGTGAGTTATCTGCTGACTGGCTCCGTGGAGTTTTTCAGTGAAGACTCTGACTTTCTTTCTTTTCTTTTTTGTTTTTTTTTTGAGACTAGGTCTCGCTATTTTTGCCCATGGAACCGCAGGCTCACGTTGCCTGGGGTACCACAGACTCAAGCAATCCCCAGCCTCAGCTTCCCAGGTAGCTGGGATTACAGGTGCCCGCCACCACGCCCAGTTAGTTTTTTGGAACTAGGCCTCGCTACTGCCCTGGGCGGGACTTGACCGTGATCCCTGGTCCCCGCCGCAGCTTCCTAGGCTGCTGCTTACAGGCATGCGCCACCATGTCCGGCGGAAGACTCTGACTTTCAAACGTCAGATTCTTTGCTGGACATTATGAGGTATGAGGACAGACTCTTCACTCAGACGTGATGAAGATAAAATGAGAATTTTACTGGTTTGACAGGATTCCCAAATACTGACTTCAGTCATGACTGAGTCCAGGCAGGTTCTTAGATTTGCCTCTTTCCATCTCCCCGCCTTGCTTTCCTCTGATAGACTCTCCCCAAAGCAGGAAGGTGGCTAAGAGCAGTCCCAGGGTTACTTGGTCCTGCAACCTGTTATCGCTCACCTGGCATGAGGCGTGCATATTGGTTACCCAAGAGAGGGCTCAAACTGGCCTTGCAATGTTACTTGCACCCCTGGTGCCCATGGCTTATGCTTTAGAGAGCTAGGAGGTGCTTTGACCAAGTTGGGTAGTATATTCAGCTCTCTTCAGGAGAAGAAGGACCCTAAGAGCCCCATCAGACATTTCAGAATCAAAAGAAAAAGGAGAGTTAGGTCTTGAAAGAAAAGATCCAGAGGGAACAAAATAAAAGATATCTTCTAAGTTTGAAGATAGCCTGGGGCACGTATTTATTATCACCTCTATTTTACAGATTACTAGTTGAAGATGCAGAGAGTGTAAATATGTTGCTCAAAATTATAGCGCTAATAAGAGGTAGAGTGAGAACTGAACCAAAAATGTGCTCTTTTGAGGCTGCCTTTCAGAAGCTAGCTGTGCACACACTACTTTGGATACATTCTGTTACATGGAAGGAGCAGTCTGAGGAGCCAGGCATCAATGGTGGGGTGGAGGTCAAGCTCTCCTGTCCCTCTGGAATGTGTTCAGAATGAGTTATGTCTTGGCTTTGTTCCCCCTGCTAGTCTATGAGAGTGAAACTGCAGCCGGCATCCAGCTCCAAGCTGCCTGCATTCAGTCCTTTGATGCCTCCAGCTGTGATCTCCCAGACGTTGCTCCTGGACAATCCACACAAAGTAAGTTCCGATATCTTGGATAGCGGGGAGGTAGGGGCCCTAGGACTCTAGTGGGACCACTTGAGAGGTGGAGAGAGGTAGATTGAGGTTTTGCTCTGAAGTTTCTGGTTTGGTGGGGAGGGGTGGGAGATTGTTCCTTGCTATAGTGTCCCTTGCTCTAGAGTCTGTTTTCCTTTGGGGTTTATTGAGATAGCTCGTCATAGTTGGGAGTCAAGGCACATAAATCATGGTGCTTTTGAAAGGGTGAGGCCTGTCTTCCTTAGCTGGTCTCTGGGTTATGACTCAACTTCAGGCCCCTGAAGTGCGGGAGGGCTCCAGGATGTATGGCTGTCTCCCTCGTGCTTTGGGTCTAAAGCATCTAGCCAGGGTGTTCCTAGATAGAGTTGTTTGAAGCTCTCACATGGGCGGAGTTAACATGCACGTGTTTTTCCTTGGTGACACTTGGGTGGTAGGGACTTTTACTCTAGTCTGGTCTCTGTGTCACTCCCCACTAATTTAACAGCTTTATCTTTGCGCAGGAGCCCCTCCGGTTGCGGTATAAGCTGACATTTAACCAGGGCGGACAGCCTTTCAGTGAAGCAGGAGAAGTGAAAGACTTTCCAGACCTGGCAGTCTTGGGTGCAGCCTAACTCTTCACAAGACAGACTCTGCCTTTCAAGCTTGGGCCGATGTTTC
>PVHY01006320.1:16920-68935 GCA_004024945.1 Uropsilus gracilis
GTGAGTGAGTGAGTGAGTGAGTGTGTGAGTGAGTGAGTGAGTGAGTGTGTGAGTGAGTGAGTGAGTGAGTGAGTGAGTGTGTGAGTGAGTGAGTGAGTGAGTGAGTGAGTGTGTATGTTGGGTTGGGGGGGCTCGAGCAGGGTTGTGATGTGGGCAGTATCAGAAAGCATTTTTGATGGCCATCTGCTACAATGTATCTGTTTCTGCATGTTGGTGGACACTAGTGTCCCTGCCTCAGGCTGGAGGCTTTATAAGCCAAAGTGTTTTTTCCTCCCCAGTATTGTTATCTTTTCATTCATCCACTCTGTGCCTTGTCAGCCTTTGAAAGTCTTGGTTTGCTCCCAGGCTGCTTTTCTCAGGGACCCTAAAAGGGACCTGGTTGGTCTTGGGGCAGAGAGTATCTTTTGGGACGCTCTCTTCCAAGAAAGACCTTGTCTCCATTTCCATTAGAGTCTGCTGCTTGCATGTGCTCGGTAAGATCTAAATGGAATGCTTACTGCACTGTTTTCCAGGCAAGGGGCTGCCGCTAGAGCAGAGGACCACACACTGGGTGGGCCAATCATGTCTTTCACCACTGTGCCTTACAATCACCCGCAGGTGGGCCCTCCAGGGCAGAGGGAAAGCAGATCCCAGGCATTATTCAGGCCTCAGGTTCATGGGTTTGGCAGCCTGTCCGGGCCCTTACTCAGGACCCTCATTTCCATCCTCATCTTTCTCCACAAGCATTTACAGCTTTTCGATTGTGACATCATGTCAGTCATTGTAAATCATAGTGAACATGTCCGCGTTTGCCTTTTAACTTCACAGTCTAGGGTAGAGAACTGTCATGTCAATAGATATGAAAAGAGCTTAGCAATGATTTGAGTGGTGACAATATAGAAAGTCATTGAATAAACACCTGTGTAGCAAACACATTTTGTGGAGTTTTGCATGAGTTAGGAGATGCATATACCTTTGCATTTGGAGCTACAGCCCAAACTGACAAAGTAAGGAAGATTTCACGAAGGATGTGGAACCTTAAGAACTGCTTCCATGAAGACAGAAGCCCTGAGGATCTGAACAAAGATCAGATGTTATCTTTGAGGTTTGAAGAAAAAAATTCAGTTTTATAATCAGCTGGTAATTAGTGGGCATCTACTAAGCACTGGTGCCTTGCGCATGTTTTACAAGTCCTGCTTGGCCTGATTGGGGAGAGAAGAAAACAGTTTGGCTGGATGTCACCTGATGGAAGACTGAGATCTGAACAGCTCACCTCGCTGGACAGGATTCTACCTCAGACACTGCAAGGCTGTGTTTGAGGCTCTGTTTTGGTTTTTTTCTTTTTTTTTGAGACTAGGTCTCGCTATTTTTGCCTGGGGAACCGCAGGCTCACGTTGCCTGGGGTACCACAGACTCAAGCACTTCCCAGCCTCAGTTTCCCAGGTAGCTGGGATTACAGGCACACACCACCACGCCCAGCTATTTTTTGAGACAAGGTCTTGCTATGTTGCCCTGGGTGGGTCTCAAACCTGTGGACTCAAGCGATTCCCATTCTCGGCCTCGCTTCATAGGCTGCGAGTAAAAGCACGTGCCACCGTGCCTGGCCCTTGTTTAAGGCTCTTTGTAACAGGATCTGGTACTTTACAATCTAGTCTTTCAATTTTTGCGTATAGTTGGACATCTTCTAACACAAATTGGTGGGGTGGGAGCTGTAAGATCATCAAGGTATACTAATTTTTAAGCAAATGTGAAAACTTTTAAAATCTAAATGATGGGGTGATTTTTTTTTTCCCTGTGGCATAATTCACCTAACATTCATTTTAATCAAAAATAAGTTTTATGTTCAAATGTCCTTTGTAGTTTTTATAGGCTCTGTAGCTATTTCAGTCTAGGAGGTACTCATTGTGAAGAACTGAAGAACTTTCATCCAAATGTGCGAATGAGAGTCAGACATGAAAGATAGGTGACTTATCCCAAATTTAAAAGTGAACTCACATGTGTCTTAACATTTTGTATTCTGGGAGATAGGCTCCCAGTGGCTCCCTGTCTCTGCTTAGGCAGAGTTGAACAGGATAGGCAGGTGTGTATGTGTGTCTTGAAAGTGATCCTGGTTTATTATGCCATTTTTGTTACTAAGTCTTAAGACCCGACCCCTTTGACCCCTTTCCGTTCACCAGCTGCGTGAGCTAGGCACAGTTATGGGCACTGTGGCTGCAGTGCCCCTTCTTCATGGAGGAGTGACAAATCTGTAATAGACCTGGTGGAGAGTTGGCACTAAAGGTCAGTATTTACCCCCACCCTTAATTCTTCTCTAGGATCTTGCTCACCCCATTTCTTGGCCTACCTCTCTGACTGCTGGTCTCCCATTCCTCAGCTGGGAATGGTTCCTCTGAGTGTAGGTCTTAGGATTTTCTGAGCACAGCCAGGTAATCAACCACTACATGGGCCCTAGACCTTTCTCCAGCTTCCCTTTCCTTGCTGATATCAGGTCTCTATTTCAAGTTGTCAGTGGACATCTTTATCTGGAGGTTCCTCTAAGAAACTTTATTTACCTTTAAATGTGAGCATCCACATTTGGCTAGTAACTCCCATGTTGGGTAGTGCATTCTGATAGTAAATGCTAGCCGGTAGGTGTTCAAGCTATGTTATTCATTGAGAAGACAGGGAAAATACAGTTCAGTTTCGAAAATTCCATTTTTGCTCTTATCCATCCTTCTGGTTATGTAGATTATGAGATGGGTGGTGGGATTGCTAATACTTGGTGTTTTATGAAGGTGTGCTATGTGTTTCTAGGTAGGCATCTGGCCATCTCATCTAGGTCAGTTTGTTGGCATCTAATTGCCCATCCTCTGCTTTTATAATTTTTTCCCCTTGTAGACTCAATAATGCCCCACTTCCATTTCTGACTTTGACAGTTTTAGTCTGCTCTCTTTCCTTTAGTCAGTAGTTAATGGTTAGTTTATTGATCCCCTTTTTTTGCTATTATTATTTTTTAGAGACTAGGTCTCGCTATGTTGCCTGGGGTAGTCTTGAACTCTCGGATTCAAGTGATCCCTAGCCTCAGCCTCTCAAGTAGCTAGGATTATAGGCATGTACCACCACGCCCGGCTATTGATCGTTTTAGAGGGATATCTCTGGTTTTATTGGTTTTCTACTCTATTTTTGCCCCTCTAATCATTATAATCAGCATTTTCTTCCTTCTGTTAGTTTTTGGTTTACTTATTTCCACGTAGTTTCTTAGGTTGTATGGCTAGTTTGTCCATATGAGATTTCTTTGATGTTTGCAGATAGCAGTTTAGCCTCAAAGCACTGCTTTTGCTGTTTTCCATAAGTTTTGTTATGTTGCATTATCATTTGTCACAGATATTTTCTGATTTCCTCTTTGACCCAATGGTTTAGGAGTTTGTTTCAAACTGCCATATCTTTTAAATTTTCCAGTTTTGCTTTTGCTGTTCATTTCTAGTTTCATTCCATTGTATTCAGAAAAGATAACTTTGGAGGATTTCAATCTTTTAAAATTGTAAGACCTGTGGTTTAAAAGGATGTGAGAATGTGAGAAGATTAGAGAAAACAAACTATGTTAAATCTAGTCTGTAGCAAAACATTATAGTCGTTTTGAAAGTATATTCCTAAACTAATCAAAAGCAGTAACCCAGAACAAAACACTTGGAACTAACTGGAGTGAACATGCTTCCTACAAAGCATGTTCAGTCAGCGCTTTTGAAAACTAAGCTGTGCATTCTCAGATTCATAACTTGCCACCAGAATCTGAATCAGATAACTTTTAATTTTTGTTTTTGAAAGTAAAGGCAAAACAAGCTTTAAAGCTTATGGTATTGAAAGGATACACTGTATTGACCATTTCCTTGAAATGCAGTTAGCCACACTGAAAAAGACTATCTGATCATCATAGTGGATGTAGAAAAAAAGGCATTTTATCTTATTACCTTTTTATTTTTAATAAAGTGAACCGGTCACTTTTAATAAGGACCTGCTACAGTGGTCTAAGAGCAAAGGGCAGAGATAGCCCACAACCATTTCTAGTGTTAAGACTTAAAATATTTTTAAGAACCCAGATTCCAACCACTCTCAACTAATAAAAGGGCTAGCTCCTTTGTCCTTTACACATGATGACAGTTAGCTACTGACATTCTAAGGAAAGGGAGCAAAGGAAAACTACCAAGATTCTTAGGGTTTCCTCAAAGATTCACATAATATTTACACATTGTAATGGCATATGACCACTCCTAGATGCGAAGAAAGCTAAGATTACTGTTCGCGCACAGTGCCATGCCACAAGAAATTAGGTTTTGGCTACAGTGTGAAGAGGAGACTGAGACCATACTGTTAAGGATTGGTCTGCCATCGATACCGTGGCAGTCTATTGGGAAAAAAGCCCTTGAACCATTGCTCCAAAAAAAAAAAAAAAAAAAATTAGATGACCTCAGTTCTAAAATAACCCAGATGCTAATATGCTTATGTGATGGTAGTTCCTGTGTTGGAATTGCAGACAAGATTTCCTTACATCATGCATTTTCTAAAATTCCAAAGCTCAGAACATTTTATGCTCAATATTTTTAAAAATTACAAAGAGTGGACATTCTTCTGGGACATTCATTCAGTGGTTATCCTTCCGGGAGACAATATTCCTAGTTCCTTGTCTCCTTGGAGAGGTCCTAGACATGTTGGAGCAAATGAGCTGCGCTGCCAGTGACTCCCCCACAGTGACCATGTGGGTAGCCTGAAGATTAATGCTGGTACTAGTGTGAGCTGTTGATGAGAAAAGATGTGTAGCCCTTGACCTCTCTCCTAGCCTGAGTCAGCCTGTAGAATCCTGTTGTTATATGGCTCCAAACTAAAATCATAGTGGAACAAGGGTGGGCTTGGGAGGCAGCTGAGTTCAGTTTCCAGTGTTTTGCCATCTGACATTTTGAACAAGTGGCTTAAAAAAATCTATAAGCCTCAGTTTTTATATGAAAGGTTTGAAGTGTAGAAGCCAGGTGCGGTGGCGTGCACCTTTAACCCCAGCCTTGGCAGGCTGAGACTAGAAATCACTTGAGTCTGCAGGTTCAAGATTACCTGGGGCAACAAAGTGAGACCTAGTCTCAAAAAATAGATGGGCGCGGTGGTGTGGGAGGCTACCTGGCAGGCTGAGGCTAGGGATCACTTGAGTCCGTGGGTTCGGGACCCCGGCAACATAGCAAGACCTAGCCCCTAAAAAAAAAAAAAGTTAAAAGTATACTTAACACATATTGTTGAGGACTTACCAAGGTGGACAAAATACCAGACCCAACAGATACTCTACAAAAGTAGATGCTATTTTTTTCTCATCATATCAACTTACCCAAGATTCCTCCTGTTTTTATTTGCTACTTTAATTGTGGTAACTACCATTTTGTCACTTTGTTCATTGCTCCTCTCATGATACCACTGTGCTAAAGATACACAGAAGCACAAAAACACTTGATGCTTTTGATAAAATCTGACCACTTCCTCTAAGTTGCATTAAAATTAGAATCAGTTGCAAGAAATGAAAAAAACCCCAAAGTAAACCATGCTTAAATAAGAGTTTGTCTCCCAGCTTCCTGGGACTGCTAGTGTACCATAAATTGGGTAATTTAAGCTTATTGCCTGGCAGTTCTAGAGGCTAGAGGTTTCAAATCAGGGTCATGACCCCTCTGGAATTTCCAGGAGAACTCATAATTTGCTAGCAATCTTGACATTCTTTGGTTTGCAGCTGCATAAATCTAACCTCTCTCTTAGTCATGTGCTATTCTCCCTGTATATCTTCATGCAGTATACTTAGAAGTCGTCCAGAAGGCCACTGGTTGCAAAGGATTCAGGGTTCATCTAACCTCAGTATGGCCTCATCTTAAATGGTTGTTTGCAATGATGCTTTTGCCAAATAAGGTCATATTCATAGTACTGGGGGTTAGGACTTCCTTCTCTTCTTGTGGGAGGGGCAGATTCAACCCCTAACTCAAATTCAAGAACATATGGTGGCGGAAATAGGGCTGGCATTGATGTTGATACTAGATGCCTTCCATCTTCTTGCTCACCATGAAGAACGTCCCTTGTCAGGACACTCAGTGTTCAAGGTGGCAGTTAAAATTCTAGCCACTAGATCCATATTCCAGCCAGCAGGAAAGAAAGGGAGCAGAGGCCAGGCATGGTGACTCATGCCTGTAAGCTTCAGCCTATGAAGCAGCCGGGGCTAGGAATCGCAGTTCGAGTCCCGCCTGGGACCCGTAGGAGACAAAAAAATATAGGTAGGTGTGATGGCGTGTGCCGGTAATCCCAGCTACCTGGGAAGCTGAGGCTGGGGATTGCTTGAGTCCGTGGTACCCCGGGCAATGAGAGCCTGTGGTTCCATAGGCAAAAATAGTGAGACCTAGTCTCCAAAAAAAAAAAAAAAAAAAAAAAACAAAAACAAGCAAACACCATCCTCTCAAGAACACAAGACCTCTTGATTGCCAGGACTTGAATACATGAACACAACATTAAAGGACACTGGGAAATATGCTTGTGCTGAGAGGTTATGGCCCCACAAGATCCAAAGTCAGGGGATAGTGCGAACCACCTGCCACACATGCTTTATAATGTGATTTTCTGACATTCCTCTGGTCTTTCCAAGTGTAGGTGCTTCCTAAAGGTTTTATCCTTCATCTCCCTGATTGAGGGAACCTACTGCTACTCTGATCTGATAATTCTTATTCACCTTTTTGGATTAAAACCAATTTCACCAGTATTCAAATTTCTTTGTAGTATGGCCTCAACTGAACCTGTTTCTTTTTTGAAAATAGAAATTGTATTGGCCTTAATTCCAACAGCTGTGAGGATTAAAATGGAAGAGGAAGCAGATTTTAAGCTGTAAATGTGTAAGGGATCAAGGACTCTTCACACGGATGGATGGGCCTTGTGTTCTAGCCAACTGGACTCCCTGGCCTGTGAATCTGTCCAGTGGAAATGGAGAGGGCTTTCATGCCCAGAAGTGAGCCAATGTTTCTTCTAGCAAACCTGGTTTATGCCAATAACCATGGATGGAACTGCAACTTGATTCTGGACATTTTCCAGAACCTGTCAATGTTTGTGTGCTCTGCCCACAGGACAGACACACCTACTAGACAGCATTAATGCCCTTGATAGCAACTTATACTTTGTACTATATAATGATAGGCTAGCACACTTCCTTATACATGGGGTGGCAGGGAAATGTATTACCCAAATTTAAGAACCCCAGAGGAAAGACTAGGACTGAATTTCTAGAAATCATTCCTTTTACTTCCTACAGCTGTTACTACATGTTCTTAAAAGAGCTCCTTATGCACAGATCACTCAGATTGGCTTCATGCGGGACAATTTTGCTTCTTACCACACCTGTGTTAGGTCCCTGTAGGGAAGGTCGAGTTGCTTTGGGCATGTCTCAAAAAGTGGGCAGAGCTTTTGACTATGGCCCAGTAAGGAGACTGGTAGGTCCTCTCCCCAAAGCAGCTGTAATTTATTTGGATCTGACCAATTAAGTGCTCTGGAAATCAAAGAAAGGTAAACAAGAAGCTGAATGTTTAAACTCAAGCTGATGAAGTCTGGGTAAAAACAATCGCTGCCCTTCCCTGAGGTTGCCCCAGCTTCTCCCTTGCCCCAACTCTAGGATTAGCTTTTTGGTCATGATGTTATTTAGCAGAAGTGTCCATTTGAAGGGCAAGTGGAGAGCCTGTTTGGAGAATCACAGGTGAAAGAAAATATTTTTAAGTGAAAATAACATCAGAATTTGTGTAGCCAAATAGTGCTCAGGGGGAAATTTATGGTTTAAATGCCAATATTAGAGAAGAGTTTTTTTTTGTTGTTTTTTAAGAGGCTAGTCTAGTCTTGCCATGTTGCTCAGGGTAATCTTGAACCAGCAGCCTCAAGTGATGCCTAGCCTCAGCCTCCCCGGTAGCTGGGGTTACAGGCACATGCCACCACACTCGGCTATTTTTTTTTTTTTTTTTTGAGACTAGGTCTTGCTATTTTTGGCCGTGGAACTGCAGGCTCTTGTTGCCCGGGGTACCACAGACTCAAGCAATCCCCAGCCTCAGCTTCCCCGGTAGCTGGGATGACAGGCACACACCACCACGCCCAGCTATTTTTTTGGAACTAGGTCTTGCTACGGGTCCCCTGTGGGACTCGAACTGCGATCCCTAGCCCCGGCCGCTTCATAGGCTGAAGCTTACAAGCACGAGCCACCGTGCCTGGCCTCACACTTGGCTATTTTTTGAGACTAGGTCTCGCTATGTTGTTTGGGATAGTCTTGAACCCGTGGACACAAGCAATTCCTAGTCTCAGCCTCCCAAGGCTGGGATTAAAGGTGCGGGCCACTGTGCCAAGCAGAAAAGAGTGGTTTCTAACCTAAGATTTCACTCTAGTAAACCAGGTAAAGGAGCAAGCAAAGCAATCAGAAGAAGGGGAATGTGCTTATATTCAGCGTTACTGTATGTTTGGCACTGCCATCTGCAGTTGCTCACCTCAAGAATCTGCCATCCTAGAATTCTCTCATTCCAGTTTATCAAGTTCCCCCCCTTCCTCTAAAGATATCTTAAATCTACCCAAATTAGAAGTTTAAGTCTTCCCACAAAGAAACGGTCAGGCCCAGATAGCTTCAATTTAAATTCCCTCATATTTTTAAAGATGGTACCAAATTTTTGCAAATTCAGAAAATAAGAAAGGGTTACTTTTTAACTTTCTTTGAGGCCACTATTTACTCTTACGTGAAAATCAGAGAAAGATGTCACAAAAACAATATTACAGATCATATTCCGCCATCAAAATAAACACGCAACAAAATGTTTGCAAAGCAATTCTAGTACAAAATCATACACCATGACCAAGTAGAATTTATCCCAGGTAGGCAGGGTTAGTTTGTCATTCACATTTAAATGCTATGTAACACATCTCATGAATAGAATAAAAGACAAAAGCCATTGGATGAGCTCAATAGGTGCAGAAAAGAACGTAAGTTCCGACTTCTTTTTCTTTTTTGAGACTAGGTCTCGCTAGGTTGCCTGAGGTAGTCCCGAACCCGCGGACTCGAGTGATCCCTAGCCTCCGCCTCCCAGGTAGCTGGGATTACAGGCGCGCGCTACCGCGCCCGGCAGTTCCGACATTTTAAGCGCAACAGAAAGTACGCATGTGAGGACAAGGTGCTCTAATTTAGAATAAACACAAATCCTCAACAATTACTGTACATTTGCAGAAGCGGGAGGCTTACACCTACCAGCTGTTCTCAGCTTTGGGCGTTTCTGCCAGTCAACTCCCCGGAGCGCCGGCAGTCACTATGGTAACAGCCACCGGTTTCCGGAAGAGGTACGGCGCGCGACGAGGGCCAATTTCAGCCGGTTCCCTGAACGAGTTGGCAGAAAAGCTCGCAAGGGGCAAGTTGCGGGCGTTGTAGGTTTCTAGGAGCAGCCTCCTAGGCTGTAGTCTTCCGCTGCCTCATTGCCACCCGGAGCTGGCTCTGAAGGCCCGGGTGACAAGCTTGAGGCAGCGCGGCCATGGACTTCTCCAAGTTCCTGGCCGAAGACTTTGACGTGAAGGAGTGGATCAACGCGGCCTTCAGGGCCGGCCCCAAGGAGGCGGCGGTGGGGAAGGCGGACAGCCACGCCGCAACCCTGGTCATGAAGTTGCAGCTGTTTATCCAGGAAGTGAACCATGCCGTGGAGGGTGAGCAGCGCGTCTTCGCCGCGGGCGCTTCCCCACCTGAGCCCGCGCGGCAGGGCAGTGGGTACGCGTACTGGGCAGTGGGTGCCGGCTCCGCGCGGGGCGCAGCTCCCCACGCCCCTGTGGGTGCACCGCGGGGAAAGTCTCAGGTGCTGCTCGCCGCCTGAGCTCATTGGGATCTTGGTTTTCCACCTCTGGCGGTGCTGTCAGGTTTCCTTTAAAAACTTGAAAGGGTAGCCGGGTGTGGTGGCGCGCCCCTGTTGTCCAAGGCAAGAGACCAGGGATCGCTGGAGTTCTCGGCTTCGAGACTACCCCCGGCAACTTAGCGAGACCTGGTCTCGAAAAAGCAGCCAGGCGCTGTGGTGGTGTCTGTAATCCCAGCTACCTGGGAGGCTGAGGCTGGGGATTGCTTGAGTCCGCGGCACCCCGGGCAACATAGGGAGACCTAGTCTCAAAAAACAAACAAAAAACAAACTTGAAAGAGTAACTTTAAGATTATTAAATAACAGTTAACTGACCCTTGTATTTGGCAAAAACTTATTGAAGGTGTATGGCAACGGCACAAATCACAGGATAAGATGGATTGACCCAAAGAGAACGGAACTATCTTTTAAGGAGAGTTAGTTATAAAAATACAGCAACTATGTCATCAGTTCCTCGACCTGAGCTTCATTCACCTTGTTTATAGTGTGTTCTTCACTCTGGTCTCCCTGCCAGCTTCCATGGAGAAGATGGGTCAAATAAAACCTGAAAGCTTATGTATAGGTAGATAGAACTTTATTTTATAGATGAGTCTGGTGTTAAAGAGAGGGTGGGAGAGCAGGACTTGAGATTTCACTGCAGAATCCTCTTGTACTTTGCATCTTTGACTACTGAGCATCTTCCACCCATGTATCAAGAACTGGGCCCTTGAGCTGAAAAGTTGATCTTTCAAGAGCTTGCTGTCTTGTGGGGGGGGAAGCTCCACAAACAAAGTTAAGTTACAGTGAGGCTTCGCTGAGGTTAGAACCAGGAGCAGTGAGAGCTGGAAAGAAGGCACATCTACTCTTATCTGGGAAAATCACAGTGAGCTACTCCCAGAGCCTTAGGAGGAGACTTCCTTAGGTCAAGAGAGGGAGCTCCCGACAGTAGGAATATAATAGCCAATATTTGTGTCCTTGTTGTGTCTTGTATGCTGGCTTAAGAATACTACACACACACACACACACACACACACACACACACTAAGTGACTCTCTACCTCCACCCCTGGACTATTTGGAAACTGGTGGGATTTTTTTTTTTTTTTTAAAGATACTTGGGTGATAAACTCTTTCAATCTTTTTTTTTTTTTTTTTTTTTTTTTTTTTTTTTTTTTTTTTTTTTTTTTTTTTTTTTTAAAGAGACTAGATCTCTCTATGTTTCCCAGGGTTGTCTCAAACCTGTGGACTCAAGTGGTTCCCAATGTCAGCCTCCAGGGTAACTGGGATTACAGGTACACTCCCCACCTGGCTTGAAAACTGGTGGGATTTTTAAAAAGTTGTCTCAGTGGGGGAGAGGGGATGTCACAATGGAAGGACCCAGACTGGGAAGGGGGGGTGCTTCGTTATCTCTTTTAAACCAGACTAATCTGTAGAGGTAGGCACAGTGGTCATTCCCACTTTGTCATTGTAGAAACTCTGGCTGAGAGAAATAACTTGTTCAGTATGATATTGAATGGGCAAATTTGGATTGAACCCAGGCAGTTGGTTCTGGAACCCAGACCCTTGTCCACTAGACTTGGCTACCTCTCTAGTATTCAAGACAAGGGAATGACACAGGCAGAGGCACATGGATATAAAAAGGCTTTGCCAGCCCAGAGAAGGGGGGGGGAGGTTCAAACAGAGCTTCATCAATGATATCAAGAAGTATGTCATTACAGTTATCAAATTGGAAGATCATGCTTTGGAGGAATGGTAATTAGCTGAAGATAATAGCAAAACAAATAAACTAGGGTCAAACTGAAAGATTTTTTTGACCATCCTGAGAATCTGGGTTTTATCTCTTAGGCAGTGGGAAGTCTTCTGAGGTTTAAAGCTTTATTTTTAAGGAAGATGAGACAAAGCCCCACATCAATAGGAGAGAGATTATTGCGGAAGTTCAAGCTAGAGAGGTTGAGTACCCCACACCTGAGGCGTGATTTCAGGTATTTTTGGAAGAAGACAGAAGAGAACAAGCTTATGGATTGAAATGAGGGGTGACTGGGCAAGAACATTCTAGAATGATGGCAGATTCTTGAGCTGAGGCACTATGGATGAAGCTGTCAAACACACAGTAACGTAGAGAGAATTTGTATTGAAAATCCACTTACCACCAGCCTAGATTCTGCAATTAGTATTTTACTGTTCTTGCTGTATCACAGACCTCTCCATTTATCTACCCCTTGTTCATCTCACTTTTTGATATATTTCAAAATAAGTTGAAGACACCAGCACAGTTCATTTCAAACATTTCAGTTAGAACCTATAGGCTGGGCACGGTGGCTCGTGCCTGTAAGCTTCAGCCTACGAAGTAGCCGGGATCAGCCTATGAAGTGGCTAGGCATCGCGGTTCAAGTCCCGCCTGGGGCCCGTAGCAAGACTTAGTTCCAAAAAATACAGCTGGGTGTGATGGCATGCGCCTGTAATCTCAGCTACCTGGGAAGTTGAGGCTGGGGATCTCTTGAGTCTGTGGTACCCTGGGCAACGTGAGCCTGCGGTTCCACGGGCAAAAATATCAAGATCTAGTCTCAATAAAAAAAGAACCTGTTCGAGTTTCATGCTTTATTTTTTGTTAGATGACGTTAAGATGAAATGCATGAAGCTTATCTGACGAGTGGGATGACTCGTGACCACTGTGTGTAGCTCATGTAACTCAAACATGATGAAAATGTTGAATGTTACCATCACCCAAGAAAGTGCCCTTGTGCCCCTTCTCAGTGAAATCTGCCTCTAACCCTTCCAGACGCAATTGTTGCAAGTGGATACAAGAGTGGACAAGATTTTGAGGGACTGTGGAAAGGGCACAAGAGGTCCACAGGAATCAGCTGGGCTTGAAGTGTGTCTGGGGTCTCACAGGTGGAAGACCAGGTCCAGGTTCGAGCAGCACTGTTCAAAGCGGCGTGGTCTGTGCATGGGAGATGTCTGTAGGAGTCCTGCCTTTGCTTCTCAGTCTTGGGACTTTGCTTGGGCCGGTGCTGGGATCAGGTTGTTCTTTCATGTTTAAGTACATCTTTAGGATGTTCAAGTCCCAGGCAGGGCACTGGCAGAGAATAGAAGACTCTGGGCTCCCCCGGCACTTTCCTAGTCAGTTGGCCTTGTTCAGGCTGTTAACCCTCCTCGTTCCACACAGCTGGGTTTGTTAAGACGTTCACCTTTTATTCTATATTTGTGACATCTGTTAACAAACACAGTGTCCCGATCTCCTTCTAGACTTACTAAATAAAACTGTCTGGTGACCTAGCAGCCTGCATTTCAACTGCCCTCCAGCTGATGTGACCATCTGCAGACCATGGAGGAGGGCGGTTGTGGGGGACACACACAGGTACACCTTGGTTTGGGGTCAGCTCTGTGCAACATGAGGTGGGTTACTTAGCCTCTCTGAGCTGCAGAGTCCTCGTCTGTAAGAGGGGGCTGCTGCTGATTACCAGGGAAGTTGGCTGACTTGTGACCACTGTGTGTACCTCAGACGTTATGGTGATGCTGCCTTAGGTGAAGCGCTTGGTACTTAGCTCGTGTCTTCTCAGTGTCTGATTCCTTTTCCTGCTTCCAAAGGGAACAGCGATTTAACTCTGGTGGGAAACAACTGACAATGGAACAGACTTGTTCCTTGTTAAATCAACTGCCCTCACCACTCTCGGTACCTTCCTCACCCCCCATTTTCCACAGGCTGGGAGAACTGTGTGGTTGGCAACCCCAACGGGCATAGTTCTCTCCTGTTGTTCCACTCAGTCCTATTGTTCCCTGGGGATGGGTCCGGTGTCCCCCTTTGTGCCCCTCACTGATCTTGGGTTCCCAATGCAGAGACAAGTCACCAGGCCCTTCAGAACATGCCCAGAGTGCTCCGCGATGTTGAAGCTCTGAAGCAGGAGGCGTCTTTCCTGAAAGAGCAGATGATTCTCGTCAAGGAGGACATTAAGAAGTTTGAGCAGGACACATCTCAATCCATGCAGGTAAACGCCACCTGAGTGCTGATTCCTGGGTCGGGAAGATGTTCGCTCTAAGAGCAGGGGGCCCAGCTTCTGCTAAGATCCCAACTACCATTTGGCTGGGCTCTCCTCCGCAGTCCCGGAATGAACTTTGCCAAGTGATGGGTGGGGGCAGCAGTGCAGAGATCGTGGGCAGATGGGAGAGAAAAGGGAACCTCAACTTTCTTGTTTGTGAGCCCTCTTTCCTCTTGCAGGTGTTGGTAGAAATTGACCAGGTGAAGTCCAGGATGCAGCTGGCTGCAGAGTCGCTCCAGGAAGCAGATAAGTGGAGCACGTTGAGTGCTGACATTGAGGAGACGTTTAAAACTCAAGTAGGTTTCTTCTTTCAGGGGAACTTAGGCACTTGGGGGTGGAGAAATGCATGAGCGAGCCATTCTCTCAGCGCCACAGGTCTAGTGAGCAGTGACCTTGGAAGGCCTTGTGTAACTAGTGTCTCCCCTGTCTCTACCCTAGGGCTGCCTGTCTAGTAGCAGGCTGGCACACACCATTTCCCTGTCCCTTGCCTTCCCAGTTTTACCTTCCATGAGCCCTTGCTCTCTGCGCACTCATGGAGTGCGGCCTGTCTTTCTCAGCGGATGCTTTTCTCCAGTCCTTTCCTCCCTGTCATTTGCCCTGTGATGGCTTCTGACTGTTCACTACCAGCCCTGTTCGTGTCAGTTCCCTGACTGTACTGCCCTTGCCCTGCTTTTCTGTGGACTGGAGCAGACCCCTAAGGCCCAGCTGAAAGGGCCACCCCTTTCCTAGGGTTCCTGGGGCAAAATGATTGCTCCCTGACCTGTTCTCCCACAGTGCTCGTGCTGCTCCAGTTGTGTTAGAGTTTGTTCCAGCACCTGGTGAGGTCAGACCCACAGTGCGTCTCGAATGTCTGTGACATTGTTGGACACACAGACCCCATTTGTTTTTTATTATGTATTTTTAATACTTTATTATATAGATTTATTTCACATCTTTGTAATCCCCAGGGCTCTCCCCTCCCTGATCATTCCCTCCTTCACCTGCCCCCTCCCCCCCAAGTTGTGAACTTCAGTTTGTTTTTTAGCTTGTTTTGACTTTTCTTCCTGGCCTTTTGTTTGTTTTTCCTATGTCCCATGTATTAGTGAAACCATTGGGATTCTGTCTTTTTCTTTCTAACTTGTTAATATGATTTCTTCTAGGTACATCCATGTTACAAAGTCATCAAATTTGTTATTTTTAATTGATGAGTAATATTCCATTGTGTATATAGACCACATCATTTTCATCCATTCATCTGTTTTGGGGCATTTGGGTTGTTTCCATGTCCTTGCAATTATAAATAGTGCTGCCAAAAACATCCAAGTACAAGTGTCCCTTTGCACCCACACTGAGGTCTCCTCTGGGTAGATTCCCAAAAGAGTGATTGCTGGGTCAAATCGTAGTTCCATTTTTATTAGTATGAGGGTCCTCCACACAGCTTTTCATAGTGGCTGGACCAGTTTACATTCCCACCAGCAGTGTAAGAGTGTTCCTTTCCACATCCCCGCCAGCACTTGTTGCTGCCTGTTTGTTTGTTTGTTTGTTTTTTATGGGCTGTTCTTGCTGGAATGAGGTGGTATATCTCATTGTGGTTTTGATTTGCATTTCTCTGATTGCTAATGATGTTGAGCAGTTTTTCATGTGCCACACAGACCCCATTTGGATGCTGAAAGGCAATGAGTTATTACATCCTTAATTCTTTTCTAAGAAGAACATTATTCTATCTATAAACATAATATATGTGTTTGGGAAGTTCAGAGAAATACAAGGCAGATAACAAACTGATAGTATTTCTTTTCCTTAGTCATTTTTTAATGTCCACTTGTTTTTTTTATGTTTGTATGTATGTATGTATACTTAGGTAGTATGTGCATGTACACATATATTTTAGTATCTAAGTCATTTTTATTGTGTTTATTTTACTTAAGTTGACTGTAAGTTGACTGTAAGTTGTGTTTTGCTTTGTAAGCAATGCTTTAAAAATGTGAGATTTGGTGACTGCGTGCTCTTCCATATGCTGTCTGAGTGACCCATAATTTACATATTTTTTGTTACTGTAAAAGATTTGGGTTGTTTCCAGGTTTGTATTATTCAATAATAAAATCATATTAATTAATTGTGATTCATTAATATCTCTGTGCCCCTCTGTGTTCTTCTTATTTCCTTAGAGAAAATATCAGGACCAAAGTTGTGATATTTTTAAGGTTCTTAGTGAGTGTTTCTGTAATGCTTTCTAGAAATATTGTCTAGAATGGCTAGACAGACTTACTTTCTTGTTTTTTTTTTTTTTGAGACTAGGTCTCGCTATTTTTGCCCATGGAACCACAGGTTCTCATTGCCCAGGGTACCACGGACTCAAGCAATCCCCAGCCTCAGCTTCCCAGGTAGCTGGGATTACAGGCATGCGCCACCACACCCAGCAATTTTTTTGGAACTAGGACTCGCTGTGTTGCCCCAAGCAGGACTCCAACCGTGATCCCTGATTCTGGCCGTGGCTTCCTAGGCTGCTGCTTACAGGCATGCGTCACCATGCCCTGCCAGACTTACTTTCTTTGCACCCTCACCAACAGTATCTATTATAACTTCCCAAAGTTCCAATTTCCTCAAGTTAGGAAAAAATGGCACATCCTTGTTTAATTTGCATTAATTTCTGTGCTGATAATATTGAACATAATATGCTTATGGGTGGTTTTCTTATTTTATGAGTTGCCTTGTTATGTATTTTTAATGATTCTTTTTTTCTTGAGACTTGATCTCGCTGTTTTTGCCCATGGAACAGCAGACTCCCGTTGCCTGTGGTACCACAGACTTAAGCAATCCCCATCCTCAGCTTCCCAGGTAGCTGGGATTACAGGCGTGCACCACCACGCTCAGCTATTTTTGGGGACTAGATCTTGCTATGTTGTCCCGAGCAGGACTCCAAACGTGATCCCTAGCCCCAGGCACTTCATAGGCTGAAGCTTACAGGCACGAGCCACCGTGCCTGGCTTTTTAATGATTCTTAATGGAAACTGCAGAGGTCTTTTGAAATGAACATCCTCTGCTCTGGTCTTCTAGGATGTCGGTGTGATTTCTGCCAAGCTAACGGGTATGCAGAACAGCTTAATGATGCTTGTGGATACTCCAGACTACTCAGAGAAGTGTGTGCACTTGGAGGCCTTGAAGAATAGACTGGAGGCCTTGGCCAGTCCCCAGATTGTGACTGCGTTCTCCTCTCAGTCTGTCGGTGAGTGACGTGGCTGTCTTGTCCCTGGGACACCTCTCTACTGGGGTAAGGCTTCCCTGGACTTCAGTCTTTAGAATGCCTTACAGTTGAGTGGATCATGTAGACTAGCAGTAAGTCTGTGACTTCATGGGAGTTGCCTTCCCCCACCCCCAGCATTTTTTTTTTTTATTAGTTATTTTGTTCTTTAGGTTACAACCTCTGTGGTTTTTTTTTTTTTTTTTTTTTTTTGGGTACCTCCCCCTCCCTCCTCCCTCTGGTGCCCCCTCCATTCTCTCAAACCCCACTCTTTGTTGTTGACTAGTTGTGCTAAGTCCATTAGTCTCTTTCTATGGCAGCGTCCTTTCACTGGGTGAGGGACTGGGTTATTGGAGCCAGGCGAGCCTTACTGGTAGGTTTTCAGTCTTAAGTTTGCGTTGGGTGGCCAGTCTGTATTCATTTGTGATCTGTCCATGTTTTCTTGCTGCAGGCCGTCTTCTCCAATCTCATCTCCGGTGCTTTGTGCTTTACCTTATGGCTCTGGTGTCAGATTTCGGGGGTCTCGCCCTCAGCCAGTATCGGTGAAGAAGTTTCTCTGTGAATACAGGCATCTGTGAATGGCCTTTAAAGATCATCTCCTCTGCCTCAGTTTGCAGTTTTGATGTGGGGCCAATTACCCCATCTTTGGTCATCCTCTCCTCTCCCATAATGTGGGGAGGCTGTATTGCTCTCCTTGAAGGCATCTCCCGGGTCTTCTTTGCCCGGCGAGCACACAAGTGCACATGGTGACATCGTGTCTCTACCATTGTTTCTCTTGTCCTGCATGTACTGGTTCTCTTGGTTTTTCATCTGCTATGTCCATCTCAGGCTTGTGGGCTGGATTTTTGCATTGTCCCTCACCCATTCTATGTTGGCCACCCCCAGCATTTTATATGAAAATTTTCAAGGGCATGGAAAAGCTGAAGTAGGTAGCATAAGCTTTTTGCCATATTTGCTTTATCATCATCTATCTGCCCACATCTCCATCCATCTTATTTTTTTGGTGAAGACATCACTGCTTTTTACTCCTTGACATTTCAGATATCATTTAAAAACTAGAATTAAGATTGGCTTAAGATCCCTCCCCCACTTTTTGGTAAAATTTATGTTTAGAAAAATTCAAAAACCTTTTTTTTTTTAAGTTTTTGATTACATTTTTTTCTTAATCATTGTGGTCCCTATGGTTCTCCTGCCTCTGTAGGTGTGTGAACCGTCACCATTTTCCCTTTTGTTTATCCCTTCCCTATTTTGCCTTGCTGTGTGCTTCAGTTCTGTGATATGCTTGTAGTTTTGATGTTTTGACTCTTTGGTTTCTCTGTATTCCACATATTAGTGAGAACATCTTGTATTTATCTTTTTCCTTCTTACTCATTTTGGCTAGCTTAATCCCTTCTAGCTCCATCCATTAATATGCAAATGACATAACTTTGTCTTTTTTGATCACTGAGTAATATTCCTTTGTGTGACTATACCACAAATTTTTGATCCATTTTTCTCTTTTGGGGCATTTGGGTGGTTTCCATATCTCAGCTATTATAAGCAGTAGACATAGGAGTGCAGAGGTTTCCTTTTGAATTAGTCTATTTGTTCCTATGCAGTAAACATAGGAGTGCAGGTTGCTTTTGAATTAGTGTATTTGTTCCTTTGGGTAGATTCCCAGGAGGGGGACCACTGAATCATACACTGGATTCATTTTTAGTGTGGATCCTGCACATGGAGATGCACAAATCTTAAGTCTACTGTTTGATGTTTTGATACCTGTCAAACATTATGCTGGAAACAAATGAACATTTTTATATTTTAATGAAATGTCATACTTGACAATAATTATTATACCTCCTTCCTTTTGAATTTTGACCACAGTCCAGTGTTAAGCTTCTGTGGCCCTTCCCTTTTTCACTGTAGTCCTCAGACCACACTTTCCTTGGGAGCAGAGTCCATGCCTGATTCATCTTTATATATATTTTCAAGAATTTTTTTCATCTTTATATTTTTAAATAAAATTGTGTTTATTGAGGTAATGTTGACTTAAAGCATTACATATATTTTAGGGGTATAGGTTCAGATAACACACAAATGTATGTTATCATACCACATTTACTACCAAAGCACCAATATATAGTAATATTCTTTGATTTTTTTTTTTTTTTTTTTTGAGACTAGGTCTTGCTATTTTTGCCTGTGAAACTGCAGGCTCATGTTGCCCGGAGTACCACAGACTCAAGCAATCCCCAGCCTCAGCTTCCCAGGCAGCTGGAATTACAGGCATGCACCACCATGCCCAGCTATTTTTTTGGGGATTAGGTCTCACTTTGTGCCCCCAGTGGGACGCGAACCGCGATCCCTGGCCATGGCTGTGGCTTCCTAGGCTGCCATCTACAGGCATGCACCACCATGCCTGACCTTGATTTTTTTGTTTTTTATAAGAAATCCGTCCCTTTCCCTTTCATCCATGAAGCTGTTGAGCAGGCAGGAAGAACTTATCTTCACAGTTAATCATATATATATATATATATACATTTTTAAACTAGTAAATATTTTTATATTTACTTTATGAATTTGTTATAACTAAAGACTCATGGAGCTCACTTGTGTGTTTAGGGTGTATTTCTAGTTAAGTGGTCTTGAGAAATAGGAGTTGGGAGTGGAGAGGTAATGGCTTCTTACATTTAAGGTTTTTTTCCCTTTTCTTCTTTTCGGGAGTGAGGTGACTACTTGAGGTTGGCATCAGGTTTGAATGATGTCCTCTGGGTTTTGGTTTGAGTGTTAGCTGTTTTGACAGCTCTTGTTCACAAATTTGAATCCAATTTGATGTCAGATCCAAGTCTTTGTTGGCGGATCCTGAAGAAGAGAGAAACGATACTTTCCAGCCTTGTGTACCATCCCCACTGCTGTGCTAAGGCAGAAACAGGCCTTTCCCCCATACTTTGCTCAGACCTTCTCTTGCATCCCACTTTACCCTTCTTCCATCTTCCTCTAGCTTTCTGTTCAGAGCTCTGCCAGCACTCACCTTGATCCAAAATAATTATTGAGTATCTGGTATTCTCTGAAGTTCACAGGTGTTTTCCTGGCTTCAGCACAGGTATATAGTCTTGTATTTTTGTGTGTGTGTGTGGCTGTTTAGTAAAATTCAGGAATGTTTATCCCCCCCAAAGTAGTGCTCTCTTTGATTAGCTCTCCTCCTGGACAGCCATGGTGTTCTTTCACCAAGCAGTTTTTAAAAGGAAATCTCTGATAGTCTCAATGATACTTGCATTCATCTCACAAAGCATCTCAAAAAACCAGTGAGTTCAGTGGATAAACTGAAGCAACTTTTGGTAGCATAATTTTACATGTAGCAAGGACACTCATTTATCCAAATAGTCTTGTGGAAATCATAAACATTTTATAGGTAAAGAGCTGTTTTCCGACTCATGAATTTTGACCCATCAAAGTAAAATCTTCTGGAAGGTCTCCAAGGTTTGACTGGTTTGTCTCTACAGTGGCTGACTTTTCTAGAAAAGCAGGGGAACACTGCAGAAATAAGCCCCTGTTAGCTGCATGTTTTCTTTTTTCCCTCTTTTAAATTTAATTCTAAGATTGTGGCATCTTCATTTTGGCCAGGAGGGGGCAGATAGGAACCACAGGCAATGCCGCCCTCTGTGGAGGCCCTACTGGAACTAGTTGCCTCCAATCTTTCCTGGAACTAGTTGCCTCCAGTCTTTCCAGTCACAAGCCTACAGCCAACCAGTGCTTTGTTTAGCCCTTTCTTCTGCCCTGAGGGGAATAAATGAGAAACGACCTGATATTAGATCCCAGATGTGACGCTTGAGCTCATGGCTACGTGTGGAATGCTGATGTTTACCACATTATTGACTTGTTCTTCTAACCACCAAATATGTCAACATATAGGAGTTGAGTTTGTTTGCTTTTTTATAGTTCCCACTTGGCATAATCAGAGTTGGAATTTTCAAAGAGGTGACTGACTTGTAAATATTATTCATGTGAGGAACAGAGGGGGATATAAAGATAAATAAGATACAGTTGCTCTCCTTGAAGCACCCTACAACTTGGCTGAGGGCGAGGCTGGGAAAGAACAAGCACAGACATCATTTTATTACCAGTGGAATGGGAAAACTGCCTCAGGCCTCCCTGGGATGAAGGCAGGGATGCAGGGGAGCCAAGGAAGCTCTCGGGAGACAGCTGGTGTGTGTGTGTGGAGTCTTGAAATGTAGCCAAAGTAAAATCTTAAGCATTGTTTGATTATAAAAGTAATAATACAGGTTTTTAAAAACTTGCACAATAGGAAAAATGGTTGCTAAGGAAACTCACCATCTAGAAAAGACAGTATTTTCTTTCAGTTTTTCCCCCTGCATGTCCATAAATCTTTTAAAGTGGATACATGTAGTACATGACTCTGGGTCTGTCTCTTGGTCTCCATTTACGAGCACGTTCCCCTGAGTCTAGATGTTGGTGGATGGGGAGAAACCCCAGGGCAGAGAGAGTGCTGAGTTGAGTGAGGCTGTGTGCCTGGCAAAGCCCTGTGAGTGGAAAGTGGGGCTGCTGGCCTGTCCACACAGCATTTTCCCAGTGTTGCTCCCTGCATGCATGTCAGGGACCTTTGCTACTCTCTTCATCCCTGTCTCTATTTAACCTTATTGGATGCGCTCTGTCTTGGGACAGTGAGCGCAGAGGGTGGGGAAGGGGGTGTTGCCTGCCACTGTACTCCAGCGGGTGGAGTGACGGCCTGCCCTGCACACTGCTCAGCTGGGGGAGATAACTCAGAGAGAGGTTTAAGAACGCTTTCTTCATTTAACAAAGAACGGACATATCCTACGTGCAGGGCACTTTGTGACACGTATTTATGTCTAAATAGAAGGTAAGACCAAATGCCAAAGCAACTGGAATGAATCATTATGGTCTTTTGTCTTCTGTTGTCTGTGCCCATGCCAGTTTCCCACTGGTGCTGTAAGTTTGTTGTTGTTTTATTTGTAATTGGAAATCAGCTGTTAATATGAAATGCTGAGAATCCACTCCGCACTGTATCCTTGGGTTGGATGAGATAAAGAATAGGGACCATATCTTATTTACATGAGGCATGTGTCAGTTTGGAATTCTTTTGGTGATAAATGGCAGAATTTGTTTCATTTAAATTCAACTTACAGGAAAAGAGAGGTGGCATTGGGAAGTGCTACAGGCCTGGTTGATCTAGGAGCATAGGACTATCTCTTTCTTTTGCCACCTCTTGCTCCTGTTCCCTGCTCTCTCTGTGTTGGCTTCATTTCCAGGCGGCCTCTCTGCACGATGGCGCCTTGTAGTTCTAGCCTCCTATTTTCAGCTCAAGAGGTCCAGGATTAATCTCGATCGATCTGGAGGGCTTTGGTAGCTCAGAATGAGTTACTGCAGTCAGATGGATTAAGGCCATGAATGGAATCAGCTACAGTGGAAACATTTCAGTGGAAAGTAGAAGGATGGAAGGCAGAGGCATGGTTTCTCCAGAGTTTTTGTGGGCACCCAGGAGAAAAACCAGAGTCTGTCAGTGGCAGAGGGGCAGTAGATGGGGCCACACAAACCAGAAGTCATGACAAGGCCGTGGTGCCTGCAGGCAGCCAGCATCGGTCAGGTGCTCAGAGGTGGTGTTTGCTCTAAATTGGAGGAAGTAGCAGGAGCCTACAAGCCCTGTTCATGGTCGCAGAAGTAGGTGCAAATTGGGGACTTCCCCAGTTTTGCAAATTCACCTCGTTCAATCTTGAAAGCTTTGAATTCCTCCACAAGGGGCTAGAGACTGGCATAATATTATTACTTTTCAGTGTTTTTTTTTTGTAATTGAGATAACATGGGTTTACAGCATTGTAGAGGTTTCAGGAGTCCAGCGTCATTCCTTGACCAAGGTACATAGCACACCCCACCCACCACCCAAGCTCTGTTACCATGTGTCAAGACCCAGTGATCCCCTCTGCCAGTTCCATCCACCCCTGACCCTTCCCCTCCAGCAACCACCATTCAATAGGTTATCATAGAGCTTTTACTAAATGGATTGACCATACCAGCAAGTTCTGCTTTATAATTAATTTTAAGAAACAACAAATTCTACTGTATTGGATAGAAATTGAAAAATTGTGATTTGTAGTTTTAGGCCAGTACACACCATAGCAGTTGCTTTTGTACTGTATTGTTGTGTACAATTTTGTATTATTTTTTCAAAATGGTAATGTTGGTTTTATGATCCTGTATAGGCTTTGCGTATACACAGAAATGTTGACTCAGAAATGCTTAACTGAGTGTGATAAGGTTATACCCCACTCAGCTTTTTCTTCTTGCCTATTCTATTTTCTTCTTCCCACCATGAACCTGCTATTTATAGTGCTGGAAACAGTGCAGTTTAGAACAATCAGTTAATTTGCAACAATTTTTAAATACTTACTGTATACTGGAAACAGTGAAGCAAGACTGCAAAGATCGTGGCCTTCATGGAGCTGTATTTCTAAGGGCAAGTGAGAGACAATAAGCTATTATGCAAGTAACCAAGTGGTATAATGTGGATTGTGATAAAACAGCAGGGAAACCTAATTTGGGTTGGCTGATTAGTAAAGGCCCTACTCATGAGGTCAGAGCCACAGAGCCACGGAGTTAGAGACCAGTCATCCTGAATGTAGTTGATAGTAGATACAAAGGTCCCGGAGCAGCAAAGAGCCTGACTTGTTTTCAAACCTTGTATCAACATTTTGCAGTTCATGTATTTACTCGATTGAGTCCTATGAATTGCTGGTTTTATAGGTTAGAAGGGGTTGAAGTGCTGCACCTAAGTATGGTTTAATCTCTGCTACGGTTTAGCTTTCCTACCATCGACCTGCAGCCCCTGAAGCTTTCTGGGCTGCAGTTTCCTCGACTGCAGAGTGAGGCCAATGGATGGTTATTCTAGATACCCTTCTGTCCCTGGCATTTTGTGGTCCTGGTCAGGACTAGCACAGGGGAGGCAGGTGGGTTGCCCACAGTACAGAATGGAGGGGCCCCTGCATACCTTGGAGAGTGGGAGCCCCCTCTGATATTATAACCCTGACTGGCCCCTGTGCCCACATCCCAGTCCTAATACAAACTCAGTTTACTGTTCACAGGTGATGATCGCTTTGCTGACACAGAGTTTGCGCTGTCGTTGGGATCATTCAGGACAAGCCACGGTGTGGTTGTCTGTGTCTCCTTTTCTGTCCTGTCCTGTCTACTTATTTATGGTCCTCATGCATGAATATCAATTTATTGTCTAGGTGAGGACTTCGGAGTCGTAGTTGACATAAATCCTTCATTATCCTAGTGAATCCTTGTTCTTGGCTTGAGCAGAAAACCTGGTAACAGCAGATTCATATTTTATCTTGTTCTCCTTTAGATCAGGCCAAAGCGTTTGTGAAGATATTTACTGAAATTGACCGGATGCCCCAGCTTCTTGCGTACTACTACAAGTGCCACAAGGTGAGAAACTGCAAGCACTTAAGTCTGTGGCTGCGGGAGCCCTGTGGAGGCTGCTTCCTAGGTCCAACTCCAAGCTAGATGTGTTTCGTTTCCTTGCCAGTAGGGGGTGCCTGCGAGCCAGCCTTGGCTTCCTTTACTTGTCAGTGGGCAAGAGGCACGCTTTTCAGCCTCTTGTATTTATGGCTGGATTTCATTTACAGACTGAGAAGTTGTTTTAATTTGCCCTATTTTTGTCTCTTAAGGGAGATTCATGTCCTGAGCTTTATTGTGTCCTCAGCAAGCCTAAAGAATTGTGTGTTTTCTATAGGGCTGTTGAAACTTGACAGCTTCCTGGGCTGACTTAATGCCTTCTAGTCCAGCGCCCATATATCTTTGCAGTAGTGTTGGGAGGGAGGGACACGCTAAGTGGATGATGCTAAGGCAGTGCTCCCGCCCGCCTCTGAGTGCCGCTGGGAAGAGCTGTTGGTGTGCTCTGGGGCAAGTTCCGAGGGCAGCGGGCTCAGATGCATGATGACCGGAGCAGGCAGATCTAAATGTTTCCTCCCCTCCTGCCTTCTCAGGCCGTGAATGGTCGTCACTGGGTACCTGACTGCTCGGCCTAATGGGCAGTGGAAAGTTGCTGTCCTTGGTGGGAGGGCAGGGCTGTTCCCACAGGCTGTGCATACCAGTTAGGACCCCTCTGCTCTGCCTCTGCAGGCGCAGCTGTTGACATCCTGGCAGGAGCTGTGCCAGAGTGACCTGCCCCTGGACCAGCAGCTCACTGGGTTCTACGACGCCTTGCTGAGTGCCTGGCACACACAGATCCAGTGGTCAGCGCAGGTAACCGCTCACTGGGGTTCTGGCCACAGGGAATGGGTGGCCACCCCAGCATGGTCTCCCCACCGTGGAGCTGCCCCTCTCGCAGGGCCGCCTCATTTGCTGCCCTCACCGAAGGGTTAAGAGATAAACTTCAAAACTCAGGGCAGCAAAACCTTTCGGTCCCCATTAAAACTCTTCTTATCACGCTAATCTGCATCTTAAATAGAATCTAATGTGACAGTATTGCTTGTTGTTCAGCAAGAGCGACTATGGAATTCCTGGAGGCCAGTATCTTCCGATCTGAAAGCAGGAGGCCCTCAGTCAGGCGGTATTTGAGTGAACATGATTATTTTTATCTTAACTTTGGGTAAAATTTACCTGACCTAAATTTAATTTGCCTTGTTCTCACAAGACCCGAGAGCTAAGAGGAAGAGTTTAATTTTAAAGGCACCTGCTCACTTAAGAGAGAGGTGAGACAGAGGAACTTCTATTCAAGTGGAGACTTCCCATCACTTTCCGAGTCTCTGGGCATTTTCACACATGAAGGGTTTTTTTTTTTGTTTTTTTTTTCTGGGAGATGAGGTCTCACTGTTTTGCCCAGGGAACCACAGGCTCACGTTGCCCGGGGTACCACGGACTCAAGCGACCCTGAGCCTCAGCTTTCCAGGTAGCTGGGATTACAGGCGCGTACCACCATGCCCAGCTATTTTTGGGTACTAGGTCTTGGTGTGTTGCTCTGGGTAGATCTCAGACCTCTGAACCTCTAAAGCAATTCCTAGTCCCGGCCTCACTCCATAGGCTGTGATTAGAGGCTCACGCCACTGTGCCTGGCCTACACATGAAGGTTTGAACGCGTGTCCCCTTTTAGCAGGGACAAGCTGCCTTTCTCCTGAGTAATGACTCTCTGGGTCTCGCTGTGGTGTCTCAGCCCCCACCCCCAAATTAGTTGTTACTGTCTCTTCATACATTCATCAGAATTTGCTGGAGAGGACTTGACTGTATCAGAGAGAATCCTTCACACAAGGTCACCTCACGCCAGGTGTTAAAGCTCTCCGTCCGTCATTCTCTCTTTCTCCTTTAGCCAGCTGGCTTCAGCCTGAGATTAAAAGAAAAAATCCAAACCAAGCTCCTGTACAGGTGTCACAGTTTTTAGGTAAACGTGGGTTTTCAGCAACTCCATCCTCCCATGCTCAGTGACTTTTCCTCTTCTAGTCCTCATGTCAGGAGGATAAAAACAGTCCTTTAGCTGTGCGTGGTGGTGGCACATGCCTGTAATCCCAGCTACCTGAGAGGCTGAGCCTAGGGATCACTTCACTTGAATCCGCAGGTTCAAGACTACCCCGGGTAACATAGTGAGACCTAGTCTCTTAAAAAAAAAAAAAAAAGCAATCCTTTATCACCGAAGACAAAGAAATTGTTTATTATTAATTTTTGATTCAGATGGACAAAAGTTAGTATCTTTTACAGTATAATAAGGTCAATTTCCTGTAAATGTGAGCCTTCTTCCTAGTACTTTGAGGTTTATAAGATGTACCTAGAAAATCTACTACTATGGAACATGAAAACTGCTTAAAACAAATGGGGGAGGTATGAAGGACCTTTGGCTTATATTTTTGATTAATTGCTATAACCCTGGCTTTCTAGCAACTGATGGAGAGTCACATTCACTAGATGTCATTAGCTGCTGAAGCTCTTGAAGGACCAGTTGGACGCTGTGTGAATGCCACCTTCTTGCTGGCGCTGATGCAGCTGTTGGGGCCCACCACCCCCCTAGAACTGTGATCTCCTTATTAATTATTGTTGCCAGCCTTGAAAATCATTCTGTGTGCTTCTGGGTATAAGTCCACTTTCTATCTGAAGACTCTATACTCAGTTTTCACAAATTGCCTGTGTTGGGTTGGTGGTGGCTGTCATATTGTGCTGCTATTGCTCGAAGACCAGCCAAGGAAAAGGATTTAGACTTCTCCGCTTCTCTTTGGACATGTCACATGCTAAGATTTATAAGACCTGAACTGATGCTAATTTCTGCTTTGGCCCCTGGTCTGCTTTGTTTTCTGCATGATGGCTGTCATCTCCTGACACTCAGTAGAGTGTGCAAGAGACCAAAGGCTCCAGGGTAAATGTGCTTCCTTCACATCCCTCTCCTCACCCCCAGTGTTAATGTGGAAAATTCCTAGCATAGAAGGAGTTGAGAGAACTGTATGTGGAAACCTACATACTACCTCCTCCTGAGATCCTCGTGAACAGTTACCACTTCTGTCCACCTGTCCCTACGTCTGTCTGTTCATTCACTCATCATGTTCTTTTGGTCTGGTCCATTTCAAAGTAAATTATACGCATTGTTCTTATCAGGACATGCACAGTCTTAACCAGAGTTCACTGTTTGCCTTTTTCTTTTCAGGGAAAATCATGAAATGCAATCATCTTAATATGCCATTGATTTGTTTTTTTGTTTTTCGACTAGGTCTTGCTATTTTTGCCCATGGAACTGCAGACTCACGTTGCCCGGGGTACCACAGACTCAAGCAATCCCCAGCCTCAGCTTCCCAGGTAGCTGGGATTACAGGCACATGCCACCACGCCCAGCTATATTTTTTGGGAACTAGGTCTCACTATGTGCCTCCAGCGGGACTCGAACCACAATCCCTGGCCGTGTCCATGGCTTCCTAGGCTGCCACCTACAGGCATGTGCCACCATGCCGGCCTGATTTGATTTTGATAAATACTGTGATCTCATTCCCTCTCAGGACAGCAAACATTACTGTAAAAATGATCTAGAAATTTCTCTCATTCTCCTTCACCAGCACCTTTGAAGGCCACCACCATTTAGCTTTTTTCTACCATAAATTCCTTTACCCTGTTTTAGAATTTCATGTAAATGGAGTCCCATGGTGTGTGTTCTTTTGGTGAAGCTTCTAAGATTCAATGTGCTTTTGAGATTTATTCATCTTGGTTGATCAATAGTTTGTTCCTTTTTCTTGCTGAATATTGTTGCCTGGTGTGAATGCACCACAGTTTGTTTATTCATTCTCTTATTGATAGACACTTGGGCCACTTCCAGTTTAGGCTATTCCGAATAATAATAGCATTGTTCTGAGCATTGTTCTGTCAGTCTTTCTGTGGACACACGTGTTCATATCTCTTGGGTAAATACCTAGGAGTGGAACTGCTGGGTCATGGGGGAGGTGTATGTTTAGACTTATAAGAAACTGCCAGACATTTTCCCTAAGTGGTTGTGCTCTCCGCACCCCCCACAGTGTGACAGTTCTTACGGCTTTGTTGGTCACTCCAGTCTCAGCCTCTGTCGGTATGTTGCAGTATCTCACTGCCGTTTTCATTTGCGTTTCCCCAGCAGACTCAGGAAGGAGAGTGCCTTCACATGCCCTAGTTGCCATTGCCATGTCTTCCTTTGTGAAGTGGCTGTCCAGCTCTTTGGCTCACTAAAAGAAGGTGGATTATTTGCTGCCTTATTATTGATTTGTGAGGGTTCTTTTTATATCCTGAATACAAGTCCTCAACAGATAATGTTTTATGGATTTTTTTTTCACTTTGTGGCTTGAGCACAGTATTGATTTTGATGAATTCTTGTTTATCAGATTTGCTCTTACTGCTACCTGCATCTTAGAAATCATCACTAGCTCCCAAGTTGCAAAGATATTCTTTTTTTATCCCTAGAAGCTTGTTTAGCTTTTCCAGTTAGTTCTATAGCCCATCTTGCCTTAATTTGTATGTGTAGTCTCAGGTATTGTCAAATTATTTTCACAGGCCAGGGATGGTGGCGCATGCCTGTAAGCGGCAGTTGTAGGAAGCTGCGGCTGGGGCCAGGGATCACGGTTTGAGTCCTGCCCAGGGCATGTAGAGAGACGTAGTTCCAAAAAAATATAACTGGACATGGTGGCGCGCACCTGTAATCCCAGCTACCTGGGAAGCTGAGGCTGGAGATTGCTTGAGTCTGTGGTACCCTAGGCAACATGAGCCTGTGGTTCCATGGGCAAAAATAGCGAGACCTAGTTTTAAAAAAAAATATTTTCACAGAAGCTGTTTAGAGTAATTCTGTAACCCTAAGTAATAGGTTTGGTCTTGTTGTCAATGAACTCTTTGGTTATTCTTTGACTGATGGCCCAAAAAATTTCTTTTGCCAGATCATTTCATTGGATCCCCAAAGAAGGCCCTTCTAGAGGATTTCAAGGGGACCTAGTCTGTTTTAATTATAACATGCATTAAAAAATGTCACTGGAAGTCCAGGACATGACTTTATAATTCCAGCTAACCAGCTAGTTAGAACTCTGGAACAGAGTTATTTAGTCTAATTCTTCACTTGTTCCAGGTCATATTAATAAGAGATAAGAACAAAAATCAGCCCAGTGCTTTTTTTTGTAATACATAGAGAAGAGGTAGGATTTCTTTCTAGAAAAGAATAATTTTCTTGCCCTCCTTTGATATTCCTTCTTTTCATAAAATGTTTCTTCCAGCAAATGAGTAGTGAACTGGGCAGTGTTGAAAGGTCTTTATGATTCTCTTACGTTCATGTGTTTGAGGATAACAAGGACTAAGCATTGACCGTGGTGCCTGAGTTGCCGGGGGAGGAGGCTTTGTGCTGGTGACCTATGTGTGTTACACACAATCGTGGGAACTTTGTATTCAACGCAGGAGTTTGAGTTTCTCAAGAAGAGAGTCTAGAGCTATAGAAAGTGATTTTAAGAATGATCTCGGTGTCAAAGCATCACCTATGTAATTGCACTGTCAAAAACCACAGCATTAGTACTGTTATGAAGAAGCTTCTAAACAAATCCAAATTAAAGATTATTTTGCAAAATAATTGTCCCAAACTCTTCAAAAATTCCAGTGTCATAAAAGAAAAAAAAAAGACCAAGATATTGTTTTTAGATTAAAGAAGACCAAAAAAAAGACAATTAAATGCTGTTGACTCCTATATGATGACAGAAAAGCTACTTAGGGAATCAAGAGACAGCTGGGGAAATTTGAACAGATGTGTTGGGCAAAGGCATTGTATCAGGGCTACACTTTGGTTAGTAGTGGTACTGTGGCACGAGGTACCTCAGCTGGGCAGCTTTGGGGCTGCTGCTGCCTCTCCAGGGGTTTGGAGAGAAATAAGCCGATGGGGCAAAGAAAAAAAAATAGCACTGGGGTGTCTGTGAGGAACCCCCCTTCTATATGTGTTCATCTAGTTTGGTCCAAGAGATCTGTAGTGTATAGAACAGGAAAAGGACTCGGCGAGTAAATGAATCTAATCTAAAAGACTCTGAATATACTGTCCCCAGTGGCCCTTGTACAAAAGAATATCTTTACTGATAAAGCTGTGTCGAGGGGAAATTTTTCAGGCCTGGGCTGGTCTGCGTGACTTATTTTTCTTGAGCTCTGTTTTGTTCCCTCCCACCCCTCTTCTCTCCGCTTCTGCATTGACACCTTCACAGTCCTCACTGTAGCGCATTTTTGATGACTAGCTAAATGCTGCTTTTGATAGACTTGAAATAGGCATCTGGGAAGTAGCCAGTTGTTCTGGCCTCTTGGCGGGTGCTGCCAGCCTCCTTATCTCTCTGAGCACGTCCAGATTGGTGGTGAGGTCAGCTGGGGCTTATTGCTCCTGAGTGGACCTCCTTCCAGGCTGGAAGGATACCTTTGAGACCCCCAGGGGGCTACCTCTTTAAAGGTTGTGAGCCTTTCTGGTCCATGAACTCGCTCTCCCATTGCAGGTTTTCAAGAACCCCTATGAGGTGGTGACGGTGCTGCTGATTCAGACCCTGGGGGCCTTGCTGCCTTCCCTGCCCGTCTGCCTCAGCTCTGGTGTGGAGCGTGCCCAGCCCGAGCTGGAGCTCACCAGGCTGCTGGAGTTCTACGACACCACTGCCCACTTCGCCAAGGGCTTGGAGGTGGCGCTGCTCCCCCACCCACGTAAGCATTCCTGCCTCCCAGATGCTGGCTTGTCTTCACTTGCTCTTTTTGGAAGTGCTTGGGCCAGGTTTGCTTGCCTTTCCAGGTGCTGATTTTATAGAATGGAAGGGATCATTGTTTTCCTTTTCAATAGACATGGAAGACTTTTCCATGAAGACATTGCCATTGTGGAAATGGTGGTTGTACAATCTGTTTACCCAGCACCAGCCCCAATCAGGTGCTTTCCCCACTCTGGGAAGGTGATGGACACCTACAGGGGCTTAGAATGTAAGGCAGGTGGGTGTGAGCAACAGGTTGGCTGTAGGTTCTGGGGGAGAGGAATGTTCTCTACCATTTAAGTTAGCGTAGAACCTCATACAATTCAGTCTGAAAGGTCAGTTTGGGAATGAATGGCTAGAGGAGCTTTTTGAGGCGGCAACAGCACGTTTTTAAGGGTGGGGATGCTACGTTATGATGAAAGGTGACTGTAGGGGAAATGGGCCCCAGCTCCTTCTGAGAGCGGAGCAGGCCATCGTCCATCCCGGAAAACAATGTCTGGTGTGTTAGTTCTCCCAGCTGTGTCCCATCTAGGTTATAAGCACCATAAACTTTTAAGTAACGCAGACCTTGTGACGCATGCTGCTGTCAAATCAGGAAACACTTCAGGAAAACCTTGTTCTGCCATTTGGCTGCTGTGTCACTAACTTGGTTTATTTAATAGTTATTCTCTTTAATTACACTTGTGCATAATTACCTTCAGCATTCCAGGGAGTGTGTGTATTGTTCAGGCTCCTGGTGATTCATAGGTGTTTGTGGCACACTCACTAGTTGGCCTGGCTGTGGGAGAGGCACGGGGAAGGCGGTTACTTCCTGGGGAGGGGGTGCCCCAGACCCAGGGGCTGTTCTGGGGTGTTTTGGTCTTGCCCCCTCCAGCCAGAGGAGTGAAGGCAGCACAGGGGCTTGTCTCCTTCCTCCTGCTAGTGAGGGACATGGCTGAAGGGTAAAGCAGAGCATCTCTCAAGAGTCAGACTCAGACAGGATTTGGAAGTCAGGTTGAGATTTTTAATGATTCCTGCTGAGGTTTTCAAAGTACTTTTTGAATTAGTTTAAAAGGCTTTGGAAGCATAAACATAAAAGAATGTAAATTATCCCCAACCACATCACTGGTTATTTTTCCTCCCAATAATTCAAATACAGCTGCACATTTTCCATAAATACACATTTCTTATAAATTGCAAATGTTTATGAATATATACAGGTATAGATATATGTATACCATATATGTTTTAAAAATATTGTTTGTATACAATCTTCTCTTTTTTTGTTCAATTTAAAAAATATTTTTATTATTTTTCGTATTCTTCATCATTATCTACCCTTGGGTTCTCTCACCACCCTATCACTCATGAACCATCATCTTAGTCTTTTGTGCCCCTCCCTTTTTTGTTCAGTTTTTTAAAAAAATTATTTTTTATGTGATTCAATATTTTCCCAAGATGTAGTTTTTAAAGATGACTGAATAATTATGAATTACTTGAGTTTTTTTAAAGCCATTATTATAAATAAAACTACCATGGATAGTCTTACACTTTAATTTTTGTGTCCAGCTCTGATTATTCCATAGGACAGGTTTTAAAATGACAGTAGCCATGAAATGAAAATTTAAAATATGTTTGTCTTATTAGCTTCTTTAGAAAGTTTCTACCTATTTTCATGTCTGCCAGTAGTGAATGCACCTGTCCCCTCATGCCCTCATCAGCCCTAGCTAGAGTCTATCTTTAAACCCCCTTCAGTACCAGGTTCTTAAACAATTAGTGATATGTCATTTTAATTTTTAATTTCTTTGATTACTGGTGGGTTTGAAATTTGTAGTATAAAAGTTACTTTTTTCTGTCTTGTTTGTTTCAAGGTGTAATCAACTTCTGGTTGATTAATGTGAGCAATGTACTTAATATATTGTTAAATATAATTATATATTGAGAGCAACAAACTGTGTTATCAGCATTCATGATACAGAAATTTTTAATACAAAATCAAAGTCCCCTATAATTGCACTTGCTGGAAATAACCACTATTAAAAATTTGTTGTTTGTCCCCAAAAAGATTCTTATAAGGATTTCTCCCCATTATTTGTCAAGTATATTCACCTAGATTTATGAATAAATTTTGCTTTTAACCTTAAAACCTTAAAAAAAATGCAACAAAAAGTAAGTTTTAAGGTAACATAAATTGACTTTATTATTTAATAAGCACTATGTATTCACTATAGAAATCTCAGAAATGATGAAGAACCTATTCAACTTACCATGCAGAACTGGTTTGGATTATATCTGTGTGAAGTCTTTGCATATGAGTGTGTGTATAGATGTGTGTACTTAAATATGCTTTTAATGGAATATTTTATTACTGCTGCCAAACCCTCCAAATATAGCATTGATTCAGTATTGTCATCTAATATGTAGCTTTTCCCAATTGTTTCTTAAGAAGTCTTCACAGTTGTTTCTCTACCTCTCCCTCCCATTAAGAGTCAGTGTACATATATGTGCTGATTTTTAAATTAAAATACTCATCTTTCTTTTGTCTGTCAGGACATTAGTATCTTTGAAGAATACATGATAGTTTCTTTATAGGATGCCCCACATTTTGGAATTGTCTTATTGTTTCCTTGTGGTTAGATTTAGATTAGATTTAGATTAGGCTAAATATTTCATACTTCATTGATGATAATTGCATCAGGGAACACTTAATGTCCAGTTGTTGGTGTTGTGTTGCATGAATCACTTGAGAAATGAGATTTACCACCTGAGACCAGGCATTGTGGGACCTTCCAAGCTGTAAAGTTTGGCCTTCCACTGAAGTGATAATTCTTGGGGTTGTGTTGCTGTGCTATAGAATATGCACATTTAAATCTGTGGTAGTTGAAGGGAGACATTTTTTGGCATGCTGAGTGTGTGAACTATCCACTTTATAATTCTGGGAAGCCTCAAGATGGGAAATGTTCTTCTTGCAGAGTATTCTCTGCAGCAGTCCTTGAACTGAACCCTGAGGAGAGGAGCTTTGATGAGATTCTTGACTTTCAGAGCCAAGGGAGCTGTTTCTAGAACAGTGCTTTAGGCAAATGTGGCACAAAGCCCAAGTTCATCTAAATATAGACACCATTGTTGTTGTTTCCATGAACCACAAAGGCAAACAGACACAATGGAGTCAGTCATCCCCTAGTAAGACACAGGGAAGGCTGTAGTAGATAAAGTGCCTTTCACCTGTTTGTTCTTCAGCAGGTAGTTTCCGATTCTTTGTTCATCCTTGCTTCTTGTTTCCATTTCCCTAAAGATGAGCACAACCTGGTCAAAGTCATGGAACTGGTGGATGCCGTGTATGTTCCATACAAACCCTACCAGCTCAAGTATGGCGACATGGAAGAGAAGAACCTTCTCATTCAGATCAGCGCTGTGCCTCTGGTAATGACCTGATACTACAACTGGCCTGATTTTAGGAATCACTGTTTGCCAACCCTGGGGTTGGGATGGAATGCCCTGGAGAAGGTATGAGGTAGAATCAGGTTTGCAAAGGAATGGGACTAGGTGTGCAAGAAATGGGCTCATGGTGCCTCCTGGGCTATTGGGATCCCCTCATAAAATGTGACCCCAGATAGACTGGCAGCTTCCTAAGCCCCCAGTAAAGGGCTAGCAAAATGAGAGGCTTAAATCTTTTGGGGAAGAAATTCAATAATTCAATATCTGATCTGGTAATTTCTTATTATTTACACAAAGATGTGCAAAGAAGATGTGCGGATGGTTTGGGAGCCAAGCTGGCAGGGGAGGTGCCATAGGTGCTGGAGGGGTGGGTCACTCATATGGGGCCAGGGGCAGAGGTCATTCCCATTGCAAACAGTGTTTTAAGGTTGTCTGTTCTGGAGTGAGCTGACATTGGCAATTTGAACTTATAGCCTTTAGAATCTGCCACCTGTTGGCACTTTCCTGTTGTCTGAGGATGTACCTAGAAAGTCTCTTCTGCCTCAGTTACTTTCCTGCCCCAGAAGGAAGCAGTTTCCAGTTACTGCATTCTTCTGACATGTCTGATACAGAGAATTTGAATCCCAGCTGGTGAACCTGAGGGAGAGGTGCCATTTTCACAGTAGATGAGGAGGGAATTGGAAAATATAAGGTTGACTGTGAGGACTCGATAGACTTTCCTACCAACCCTTCATTTCTGTGACCTCGCTGATCACTTAGGCCAGCTGCCCTGGGCCAGGCCCTTGAAGGGCTGTAGCAGAAGGGAAGAGTATTGCTGATGTCCCTGTTAAAACAGTGACTGTTCTGTGGATGAGGAGGCTTGGCAGTCTGCCCCACCTCTCTGTCGTCATTCACTTGTTCTCAGCTCTGAGATGGCTTTGCTTGTCCCTATCTGCTGAGCAGGAGCATGGCGAAGTCATCGACTGCGTGCAGGAGCTGAGCCACTCGGTGACCAAGCTCTTCAGTCTGGCCTCTGCAGCCGTGGACAGATGCATCAGATTCACCAGTGGCCTGGGAACCTGTGGCCTGCTGACAGCCCTGAAAGCCCTCTTTGCCAAGTAAGGCTGGGCGCGTGGGGGCAGGGTCGGCCGCACTGCTGAGTGATGTCTGTCCCATGAGAAATGCCTGTCCCTGTACTCCTACTCTGAGCCCCGGAGCAGCATCCTTTCAGCATCCTGAAAGGATGTTCCCAAGGTGTTTGTTAGGGCTCAGTTGGTGGTGGTGGACATTGAAAGTAACATGAGTGCCCGCCAGTTTGACTGTGGCTAAATCAGATCTGGTTTACTCTCACAAGGGAAAGCTGTGCCGCAGTTAAGGTTTCATTAGTTCTGTGCCTGTCAGCATGCTTAGATCTGAAAAGCATCCTGCTGAGGGAACGAAGAGAAGTTGGGGACTAGTTCAGGATCTAATGTAGTATATAAAAAGAACATTAAGCCCGGCGTGGTGGCCTGTTCCTATAATCCAAGCGCTGGGAGGCAAGAGGCCTGGGATCGCTTGAGTTCACGGGTTTGAGACTACCGTAGGCAACATAGCAAGACTGGTCTCGAAAAAGCAGCTGGGTACGGTGGCGGGTGCCTGTAATCCCAGCTACCTGGGACGCTGAGGCCTGGGATCGCTTGAGTCCATGGGATCGGGACTACCCTGGGCAACATAGTGAGACCTACTCTTAGAATAGAATAGAATTAGAATAGAATAGAATGGGAGGGGGGGAGAGTGGACAGGGTGGGAATGGTCAGGGAGAGATGGGGGGGGTGAACCCCGGAGATCACAAAGATGTGAAATATATATATATATATATATATATATATATGTGTGTGTGTGTGTGTGTATATATAAATTAATTAATTAAAAATAGAATAGAATAGACTAATAGAATGGAATAGACTAGAATAGACTAGAATTCAGGAAGGGGGTATATTTTCTCTATCAGGGCTTGGCAGACTTTTTCTGCAATTGGCCATGGCAAGGGCTCCGTGGCTATAAGGTCACTGGCCTGCTCGCGTGAAAGTGGCCCCAGACAGCACATAAGTGAATGGGTGTGCTGTGCTCCTGGAAAACTTTATTTACAAAGCATCGGGAGTACCAGCTCCAGGTCTGGATCTTTTTTTATACTTTAAAAATATATCATATATCCCTATAGACGGGGGTTGATAAAACTGAGCTCATGAGTCACATCTGGCACGCTATCTGCTCTTGTCAATAAAGTTTCCCTGGGACGCGGCCATGCCCATTCACCTCCCAGTGGCTGGTGACACAGCCGCACCATGAAGGTGGCAACCTGGAAATAGCTGAAAATAACTGCGCCCTTGCAGGAAAGATTGCTGAGCTTGGCTGTGCAGGGTTAGGCCCAGACTCAAAAGCCTTGGTTCTCTCTGAGGAGGTGGGAGAGCCAGCCTGGGGTGAATAGCTTTGTTCTTTTTCTGACTTTTCATGAAGAACCTGTATGTCTTGTTTTCTTCAAAAGATAAAATGTATAAGCATCCTGTTCAGTGACAGAAGCAAGTGACAAAAAACCACACGTTCCATGATTCCATTGAGATGAGATGAGATGGAGACCAGACAGCAGAGAGAGAGAAAGTGAATGAGTAGTTACCAGGAGGTGGGGGAAGAAGGGCATATGGAAGAGATGGGGGTGACGGCCACAAGTTCAGGCTCTTTTCTGGGGTGACAAAAATGATCTAAAAGCACTGGTGGATCGTATGACTGGTCAGCTCTGCGGCTGCACTGCAAGCATGTGCTCTTTTAGTGGGCGGCTTGTGTGAGTTGTAGCATGATACAGCTGCTAAATGGAAGAAAGAAGGAGCACTGAAATTAAGCTTAGTTAGCAAAAAACAAAAGGGAAGTAAGCCATTTAAGATGGAGCTCTTTGGCCTACACCTGAGGTGGAAGAGCCTCGGAGGTCAGCTACTCCCGCCTCTTGCTTGTAGACAAAGACATTCTTAGGCTGTCCCGGAGACCTCCATGGGTAGCTTGTTTGAGAATGAAGTCACCCTAAGTCTCGAGAAATTCCTTTTATTGAGCTGAATGCTGTTTTGCTATATGTTCAGGGAGCTCTTGTCATTCCAGACATACTGAGCATGCCTGGGGAGCTCTGAGGGGCCTTGGGGCCCGTGCTCTCTGTCATGGCCCTGGGCAGGCAGCCCTTCCCACAAGCTCCCCAGGCTGGCACGAAAGACCTTGGGCCCCCTAAAGTGCCCACATGATGAGGGTGCCCCCAGAGGGTGTGTTCTCGTGGAAAGAGAAACCTCAGCAACGTATTCAATGAAAAGCATATCGCCTTTTTCTGTCACCAGTGAGGATTTTTGAATGGAAAGAAATTTTTGAGGTCTAAGAGTTGTACTATAAAATAATAGAGTATGAAAAGGTATAAAAAAAACCTCTCTACCTTCCTGCTTACCTTAGTCCTTCTGAGAAGTAACCAGTTTTAAACATTTAACTGTTAGTTGTCTAGCTTCTCTTGCCCAATTTCATTTTATTTTTCTCTCGCCCAGTTTTAAAACAGACTTTTTGTTTATCAGCTTTCGTGATGGCGCTTGATTCAGCTGTGAGGGGGGGGCTGTGTTCCTCTCTTATCCCCTGTTCCTCCCAGCACTTGGTAGTTAGTGTTTTTGCTTTTTGTTCTTCAATGGATGATTTTGATGTCTTCATCTTAAAAAATGAATCCAGTTCCCTCTTAAAGATTCCACTGTAGGGGCTGGGCGTGGTGGCATGCACCTTTAATCCCAGCCTAGGAAGGGAGGCTGAGGCTGAGAATCACTTGAATCCATGGGTTTGAGACCTGCCCTGGGCAACATAGTAAGACCTAATCTCAAAAAAATAGCTGGGCTTGGTGGCGCTTGCCTGCAATCCCAGCTACTTGGGAGGCTGAGGTTGGGGATCACCTGAGTCCTCGGGATCCCAGATCTGATGCGAGATCTGCACTACTCAGATCTGATCCTGGATTGGGACTACCCCAGGCAACAAAGTGAGACCTAGTCTCAAAAAAAAAAAAATTCCACTGTACACAAGGGTTTTCTGTGAAAATGAAACTACTGAAACAGCTGATGTTTCTATAATTAGTAAGGGGGTTAGGGTGTTTTGGACTGGCAGATGGGACAGGGGCATGGCTCAGTTGTGGGGAAGGTAGTGAGGAAGACAGGGGAGGGAGGATGGAGCGTGTGTGGTGGGGGCTGGGGCACAGTTGGCCTAACTTGAGCAAGGGGGAGGGTGTAGAGTATGGCGGCTGAGAAGGTGTCACCGAACTAAGACTTCATAATGATGGCGGGAGCATGGGCTCAGAGTCTCATTTGACACTCCTGGGGTCTCAGGTGGGTCTGTGCTCTTCTCTGTGTCTTGGTGTCTCTCCTCTGAGTAAATTGAAGCAACATTGCCTTGTGGTTGTGACGTGAAAATGTGTAATTCCAGCCCTTCCCAAGGACACGTACCATTTCTTTCTGTGCCACCAACTCTACACCCTTAAAACTGGACCAGTGAAAGGACACTGCCATAGGAAAGAGACTAATGGACTTAGCACAACTAGTAAACAACAAAGAGTGGGGTTTGAGAGAATGGAGGGGGCACCAGAGGGAGGAAGGAGGGGGAGGTCCCAAAAAAAGAAAAACACAAACACATACAGAGGTTGTGACCTAAAGAACAAAATAAACTAATAATAAAAAAAAAAACCAAAAAGCTGGACCACCCCTCATCAGCTTTCATTCCATACTTTTCAGAGAACTTTTGTGTGTTTTATTTCCTTTATTTTACCACCACGGCAACTCTGGGAGGCAGTCTAGAAGGCAGCGCAGGTTCACTTTGAAGATAAGGAAACTGAGGCCCAGGGCTGCAAGGCCTGTCTTCTGTTCCCGCAGGAACTGTTTCAGGGTGTCTCCCTTGTGCCCGGCCCGGTGCTGATCTCCTGGGGACCCAGTTATGGGCAGGGGATGGTCCAGTCCACCTAGAGCTGCCAGCCTGGTGCCTGCAGCAACTGTGCACACACACACAGCAGATGGAGCAGGAGCGATCACGTGCTCTGTGAGGCGATGTTGCCTCAGCTTGAATCTAGTGTCATGCTCCTGGCCCTTGAGGTCAGGCCCTTGCCTGCGGTGCAGCTTGGCAGTTTAACCTAAACGCTGCAGAAGTGCCCCCTGATATTGGTGAGCTGCCTGACAGCATCCCAGGTGACGTGTGCATAGTGGAACCGTGATGTCCTCAAACAGCTCTTTGAGGGGGTGACATGCCAGTTCCACTGCTCACCTGCTTTGTCATAGGGTCTTAGTCTCTCTCCTCCTGCTTAGAGCTCCTCCACTTAGGCACAGTGGTCTTGCCATGAGCAGAGCAGAGCAGACTGTTTTGGGGTCACACTGTATAGGCAGGAACCTCTACGGGCACTTTGAGATCATTCATGGTTTGTCCAAGGCTGTGAACTCCAGGGGACCTTGCCTTCCAGGTGTCTGACGCTGCCGCCATCCTCCTCCTTCCCCAGGTATGCGTCTGACTTCACCAGCACGCTCCAGTCAATACGGAAGAAGTGCAAGCTGGATGAGATTCCACCCAACTCCCTCTTCCAAGAAGACTGGACAGCTTTTCAGAACTCCATCAGGTAAAGGGGTGGGGGCCTGTGATTTAAGCCTGTTCCTAATGCAGGGAACGTAAACTTGTACAACATCGTGGTGTATGAAGGTGATGAACGTGTTTGCAAGGGCCTGGTTGTTGTTTTTCTTTTTTCTCTCTTTCTCTGCCTCTTTTTTTTTTTTTTTTTAAAGCAAATGCTCTCGCCTTTGAAAACAGTCCAACAACCAGCTGTAAAAAAGCACCAGGCTGGCCCCTCTTGCTCTTACAGTTAGCAACCCCTCATCTCCTTCGGTGGCTTTACTTCTTTATATTTGGTTTGAGATTATTTTCCCCCTGAGCCTGTGGGTCTGCAGACCTAAAACACCTCGCATCTTAGAAAACGTGCAGCTGACTGGATCCTGTTCCGGGATCTCGGCACCATGGTATGAAGTGTTGAGGCCACACGCCTTGGCAGGGAATGGACCATGGAGGGAAGAGTCGCTGTAAAAGGCATTGAGGTGACCCTCCCACGTGGTTGTTGATGATGCTGGGGTAGCTGCGTACCCTGAGGGCCACGAGGCAGACACCTGTTGCCCCAAGCCCCGAGGGGAGCTTGTGACCGGCTGTGGCCTGAGGAGTCCGGCCCATGGTGTGTCCAGCTCTGACCTGTGGCCACTTTCGGGTCGCCGCTTGTAGAAAACTTTTGGATTCATTGTCAACATTTAAAAACCAGACGACATCATCCAAATGTCTAACTTCACCTGAAAATCAGAAGCTCTGAGAGCTGGGCCCACATTGTCCTTGGGGGTGGGGCCCGGAGACCCATAGCCAGGGCACAGATTTTTCATTTGTCCTGTGGCACTTCACCTGCGTGTGGTCTTAACAGCCATGCTGTCAGGGAATAAAAGCCCTATCGAAAACTGTTCTCCATGGGTAGGCTCTCATTGGAGCCTCTGCTCTAGTTCCCGCCTTCTCGCAGCCTGGTGGCCTGTGCTGGGTGGCCCAGGCCAGAGCAGATCCGTACCTCCCAAGGGTGCTTTAATGTGGGTACATCCAGGAAAAACTGTGAGGACTCTCCTATGAACTCAGACTTGGACTTTTGAAAAAAAATTTTTCTTTTGGACTTTTGGATGAAACTTGTGTTCCAGGTGCTGATTTCACCCCCGCTGGGTGCTTGTGTTCTGGGAAATACATGCACTAGGCCCAGTGTGCTGCCCCTGAGGGAGCAGGTTGTTTCCTCGTAGGCCTGTCACGATGGAGGCCTGCGTGCCCCCTGCTGCTCGGCACCCTGAGAGAGTGAGAAGACAACCAGACTTAAGAGGTCTTTTAGTCCTCGGGTTTGTCCCAACGTTAGATTGCGTTGAAGGACTAGCATAAAATTACTTGAAAATTAAAGGATTGCTAAATACAGACACGCTGCTCACTTAGGCTTTTCTCCAAGAAGCACAAATATTAGTCTTCATCTGCCTTTCATATGATCAGAGAGAGAGAAAGAGAGAGAGAGAGAGAGAGAGAGAGAGAGAGAGATTCCTCGGGTAGCATAACAAGTTTCTCTTCGATGCCTTGCAAATAACAGACATCCTGCAAGTAGTGTCTAATGAGCTATAGGCTTTGAGCTTTGGATATGAAATAGTTCTTGTTTGTGTTTTCAAGGACAGAGCCCAAAGGTGCCCCACTATTTTGGAAATGTAAAAGTTATTGGATATTGTGCTGGAGAGAGTAATGATCCATAGATTATTAAAGGGCATTAGAAAGCACTAGTGTTTACCATTTGCAGCAATCGGTGTGATTTTTTTTGTTCTTTTTTGAGACTAGGTCTCACTATGTTTGCCCGTGGAACCGCAGGCTTACGTTGCCCAGGATACCACAGACTCAAGCAATCCCCAGCCTCAGCTTCCCAGCTGGGATTATAGGCGTGTACCACCATACCCAGCTACTTTCTTTGGAATTAGGTCTTGCTATGTTGCCCTGGGCGGGACTTGAGCCACGATTCCCGGTCCCCACCGCAGCTTCCTGGGCTGCCATTTACAGGCACGCACCACTGTGCCTGGCCCCAGCAATCGGTGGTTAATTAGACACTTCAAGTAGGCTGCCAAGTGGTTAACTGCTTTCCCAGTTCACTCCCCAAAGGAGTGAATAGTTAGAATTTTTATGAATGAGACAATGTTTGTTCTGTAAACGTGGCATTCCAGATACTTGAACTTGAAGTGCCTTTTGTTTTGTTTAGGATCATAGCCACCTGTGGAGAGCTCTTGAGGCAGTGTGGAGACTTCGAGCAGCAGCTAGCAAACAGGTAGGCTGGTATCCGTTCTTGGGTGGGGGAAGGACTTTTGACACAGCACACAGGATAGCGATGACATATGGTCACCTCTGAAAGCTACAGAGTGTGAGGACTGGCTGTCCCTAGTTACTCAGTGTCATCATCTTCATTGCCCGTTTATTGGGTCCTAACAGCCATAACTCTGACCTACTTGGCTGTGGTCACATCATTTTGGTTGGATACAGATAGTTCAGCCTCCATGAGGAAATAGTACATGTTGTCTCCAAATTATGAATGGGCTGGGTTCTGTCTGCTTGTCATCCAGCCATTGGGACTCTAAATCTTCCAGGGAAACAAGGGGTAGTTAATAAGTCCCTGGACCAGCCCACAGCACCGAAGCGATCCCAGGCAGCTGGATTCTGGGTTCTGCACACAAGCCTGTGCTGCTGAACGGACCTTATCTGAAGATTTGGGGGGTTGGTTCTTAGAAAAGTTCCTCCTACCCCTTTTCCTTTGACCCATCCAAGACTCGTTTTCCCCTTAAAAGACTCCAGCCTACCAAATTTCCTTCTGCCTTTCACTAAGCCTCTTTCCCCACCCCTGGGTACAGTTGATTTCTCTATTCTAGGAGTTGGGGGTGTGGAGGAATCTGCTTCACCCTTGAGTTGCATGACGGCCACCAGAAGCTCCTTCATCCCTTTCTTGGGAACTTCCTTATTGCTCTGAAGAAATCTGTCAGGGAGGCTTTGTGGCTGTGGTACAAGGTGGAGTGAAGCTAGGGCTGTGAGAGGCGAGTGTGGGGATGAGCTGCCCAAGAAGGGGTCAGACTGGCTCCTGAGTGGCCTGTTTTTTTCTTCTCACCACCCTTTGGGGCTCTTTCATGTCTGAGCCCTGGATCATTGTGGCTCTTCATGATGATTCTCATTATGGAGAGAGTCTTGCAATGGCAGGGTAGGGGTGTGGTCTTAGCTCCTGAACAGCCTGCCATGAAATATGTGACTTCATAAAAGCCAGCCCCACAGGTGTGTGAATGGTGTAGATGAAGCACGTCCCCATCCACGTGCTCCCCACGCACATGCACACTCAATGCACACGCAGGACGGGGAGCCCGTGGAGGAGCAGGGAATGGAGCTGGCTCGCAGAGGGCCCCTCAGTGGTGGTGAAGCTGTAACATGTATTTAAAAGAAACACGTAGCGTATTATCTTCTTAATTACAGTCATGATTATAGCCTGGCCCCAGCTCATTGCAGAAATTAAAACAGTCCACGACCATGAAACAAAAACTGAAAATCTCCTCACCTGCCAGTACTTTCTCCAGAAGAAACATGGCTAACAGCCCTCTCGGGTCCCACCCGGACAAGGCTGACTGACCTTGTTGACTCTGTGAATTAACTGTCATCCCCCACCAGCGGCCAGAGAGCAAGCAGGTTCTATTACTACCATCTCTGCAGATGAAGAGACGTTGAGGCATAGAATTTGGCACAGGCAGTAGCTTTTTAAGTAAAAGAAGATATCTGGGGAAGGGCTATATCTGAGGTGATTCAGGTGAGAGGCAGGGTTCAGCTCCTGGACATAGCAGAGTTGGGCAGAGACTTTCCCCACACTGTTGAGATGAGTGTCTGTCCTTGGGTTTGAATTTCTCTGCCCTGGGTGTGTCAGACATCTTTCTGTATTATTGTTATTATTTTGAGCCTAGGTCTCACTATTTTTGCCTGTGGAACTGCAGGCTCACGCTGCCCAGGGTACCACAGACTCAAGTGATCCCCAGCCTCAGCTTCCCAGGTAGCTGGGGTTACAGGCATGCGCCACCATGCCCAGCTATTTTTTGGGACTAGGTCTTGCTGTGTTGCCCCAGGTGGGACTTGAACTGCGATCCCCAGACCCTGCCGTGACTCCATTAAGCTGTTGCTTACAGGTACGCGCCACCGTGCCTGGCTGTAATCTTTCTGAATCATACACACAGGTTTTCCTTAATCTTTCAATGAAGGCAAAATTGCATTTGCAGGACACGGATCTACTTAAGAAGGTGAAAGACTGATAAAGCTGGGCCTGACTGCATCTTGCAGCCCAGAGTGGCTGGGCCCAGCTTTGGAATGCGATGAGAGCAGACTCGCTGTGGCCAGAGGAGGGGTGTTCCGGAAGCTCTGAGCTCAGCAAAGGAAAAGAGGGACAGCCACCACCTGTTCCTATCAGGGAGGCTGGTGTGTGTGTGAGGCTGCCTGTAAAGCTTATCTTATCTCCCTGTCAATCTCACTAGGGAGCCCAGACTCCTCCCAGGGAGCAGTGGCGAGTGCCGCAGACATGCGCGATCTTCTGCGGAAGAGTGACGTGAGCTGTTGGCCTCCCAAGATCACCTCCTTGCAGAAAGGGCTGATCTTGTGACTTCTGGGAGCCCTTGGGTGCCCCTGCTGGCCTTCTCCTGTGCTAGGCGTTTGCCTGGCTCCGCTGTGATACATGTGCCCATTGCTCATTTCATCAGGACAGGGACTTAGGACACTTTGATGGGGCAGTCAGATTCTGGGCGTCCAGTGTAAGGGTCTGCGTTTCCATGGCTGCAGAGTAGGTAGCGACTCTTTGTAAAACAAGTTGAGGAACTAGGCGGGATTGCCATGCCATCCCTTCCTCAACGGGGCGCACTTCCCGCGCTCTCCTGGCATAGCCCTTAGCACTTCAGCACATATTGAACCTCCTCCACTCAGTGCTGAGCCTCTGGAGGGCAAGGGCTGTGTTTAGTCATCCACTTGCCCCAAACCTAGCTTGAGCCTGTGGCCACGATGAGAAAGTGTTTCCTTGATGAGTGAAGAATTCAAGTGTGTACTTCATAAGCTTGAGTTCACAGCGCTAGTCACCGTGGAGCCCAGCTGATGAGCTGGGAGGCATGGTTGGGCTGGAGAGGAGGCTGGGAGGAAGATGCCATTATTTCCTTGTGTTTGGAGCTGAGTTTGTCCTGACATCTTGGCCTATAATCTTTAATTCTGAGAGTGTTTCTGACGCACTTGTTTCTCTTCCTCCTGGAAGGGCAGACTGATGCCACCTTCCCCAGCTGAGGCACAGGAGGGCACAGGTGGTCTGGTCACTTAGCTTATCCTGAGGGCACAGGTGGTCTGGTCACTTAGCTCCCAGCTTGCCTATCGTTCCCCTTGTCGTGTGGAGGGCCTGCCAGGGACCAGGCACTGTGCTAGGGGCTAGGAATTCATAGGGGAGGAGCAGTCTGTTCTGTCCTGACAGAAGTGATGAAGTGACCCGCATGTGCAAAGTGCCCTGGAGAGGCTGATGAGGGGCTGATGGTGCAGAAGATGGAGTGTCTGGGGGAGGGGGTCATCAGGAAAGACTCGCGGAGAAGCCCCTGGGATGAATCCTGAAGTAAGATTTTATTTTCCCAGGTGCATGGAGGAGTATTTCCATCCAGGGCAGCTCTGGAGCAGGCAGGGCATGCTGGTGGCGAGCTGGGGTGTGGGCTGGTGAGAGTGGAAGGAGCGTATGTAAGGGCACCTGGCTCGCTGCTTTTAGTTTCAACCCAGGGCGACTGAGGTATCTTTGGGAGAAAGACGGATTTGTCTTTTGAAAAGGCCCCTGTTAGTCCTTAGGCTGAGGGGTGTGTGGGAGGCCGTTGGAAGGTGGTGAGATGCAGGCAGGAAAGAGTTAAGACCTGGAAGTCAAGCAGTGGCAGGGATGGGCCATGGTTTGGCAGAGAGAAGACCTGGCCAAAATTCCTTGTAGGCTTAAGCAAAAGGGAAACCCTATAACTTGACCTTGATGGGCAGAGGCAGGTAGCAGCTTGTGCTGGCAGTGGTTGCTGATGAAGGCCCCACTCTCCAGATTGTTTGCAAATGCAGGCATTTCTTGACAAGTCCAGGGACTTGTTTTTGATTTTTTGATTTTTTTTTTTTTTTTTTTGAGACTAGGTCTCGCTGTTTTTGCCCGTGGAACCGCAGGCTCATGTTGCCCGGGGTACCACAGACTCAAGCAATCCCCAGCCTCAGCTTCCCAGGTAGCTGGGATTACAGGCATGCACTACCACGCCCAGCTATGTTTTTGGGACTAGGTCTCGATACGTGCCTCTGACAGGACACGAACCGCGATCCCTGGCCCCGGCCGCAGCTTTTTAGAACTGCCGCTTACAGGCATGCGCTACCATGCCCAGCTCCAGGGACTTTCTTTGAAACAGTGAGTGTAACCTAAAGCACATGTCCACATCCTTTTCAGAAGAGGCTGCGATAAAGGGTGGGTCACACTGGGGTCTATTCTGGTGTCTGGTCGCCAGGCTCCCCATGTTCACATCGTGCTTCACAGCAGACCTGTGGGCATCTTGGCAAAGTGGGCCTAAGGCTAGCGGTAGAGGATTTTCAGCCTCCCTTTGGAGGGAGGGGCGGGGTTATCCCTGCTCCCTGCAGCAGGAGGTTGAGCCTCATGGAACACTTCCCCTATCTGCTGTACAGGAGTGGGGAGGTGCTCGTTTCTCTCAGGGACCTCTTGCTAGCACCTCGACCCCAAGGACAGACTTTAGAGTGCCGATGAGCACAACTGCATCCCCCACATGTGCCATGCTGGGTCCCGTGGGTGGGCCCAGATGAGGACCAGCAGCATCGGGACCAGCTGTCCTTGCGTGGGCTAGCGCCTTTGCAGGTGGCGGGGCCCCTGGGCTTTGGTTTCACACAGTGACGCTCATGCAACCAGAAAATCCACATGGGAAGCGCCCGGTGTCCCAGATTGTCGTGAAGTGACAACTGTCCTGGGTGTCCTCTGTGGGCTTTGTGTCCGAGAGGTGACGCTTTCCGGGAGAGTGAGTGTTGGATAGGAAATACCTCCCTTCCCCCCATACTGGGAGCTCCAGCTGAGGCCCCAGTGGTGAAGGGAGTCTTCATTCCTCCTGTAGTGGACCTAAGCTTTCTGCCTTGGGGCTCTGCCCTGGGGTTTCGTCAGAGCCCCTCATTTAGTGAGGCAAGCCGCGTGGACGGCTCAGGCGTGAAGGTCGTGCTTTCTTGACAGGATTCTGTCCACCGCCGGGAAGTACCTCTCCGACTCCTACAGCCCCCGGAGCCTGAGCGGCTTCCAGGACAGCATCCTGACGGACAAGAAGAGCTCTGCCAGGAACCCGTGGCAGGACTATAATTACCTCCAGAAAGATAACCCCGCCGAGTATGCCAGTCTGATGGAGATACTTTATACCCTCAAGGTAGGAGACTGGGCCGATGGCCTTCTCCCACCCAAAGGTTTAGGCCTGTCCCCCTTCCTGGGCCCCGGCCTCCGGCTCAGCGTGTGAGTCCTGCACCCTGGTGTCCGGCTGCCACATCGCTGTCTCACTCTTGCTGAGGAGCTGATAAACCAAACTGGGTTAGAACCAACTGAAACGTAAATGCAGAATCACATAAATGGAGTCTGACCACTCAAAAGATAGGCTGGAGCACATGACTATGTCTGTCGCGGGCCCTGGTGGGGCTTGGAGGCAGGAATGGGCAGAGCTGCACGGCCCTGGCCTGTGTGAGGGACACTTCCTGTGTCCTGCCTGTTGCAGAGGGGCCTGCAGGACACAGAACCACCCTGGCTGAGGAGGACCCCAACCAGCCCTGGGAGAAGTCGCTGCTCTTCCCTGAGGGGAGAAGGAGGGTGGAGAGAAGCTGGGAGCGCCGGTTGCTCACATGGCCGTAAAGGAGCTGGGGATGCGTGTTCCCTCCTGCCTGTTCCTGCAGTTTAAACTCTTGCTTTGTCTACCATAAAGCTTTGGGCTTGGATTCCTGGGGACCAGGGATGGGAGAGCCTTCCAGCAGATGGAGTGAGCCATGCAGAACTTGGCCCCCATGCTTCCGAGAGAACCATGACACCTTTCTAGAACTTCCCACCTTTCTGAGCTGGTGTGAACCCCACTCTTGGTGACAGGCAGAGGAGACACGCTGTTCCCATGGCACCAAGGCTGATCTGGCAACATCCTGATGGGCTGCGAGCTCAGGGGGTGGCTTGACCCCCGGGCAGATCTCAGGCCTCCATGTTGGTCTTGCAGGGTCTCTCCCATCTCTCCGCACCTTGCCCTGCGAGTGGGCTGCATTTGAACTTGATGAACACTTCTTAAAGCAGTTCTGCAGGTTCACTCATCCATGCTCCTATGATTGGGTTAAGGCAGCCCTGTTTATCTTTATTGCTAATCTGATTTATGTCTGCTTGTTGTAATCGGTTCGGTTATAATAGCAAAACTAAGGTTACATTTTCCATCTCTCTATTTTTCTCAGGCTGCTTGGAATTCCTTGCAACTCTCACAGGCTGCGCTGCTCTGGCCCGGAGCCGAGTGGCACTGACCTGACCTTGCCGGGAACCGGGGCTCTGCCCCTCGCTCCTACTTGCCCCAGAGCAAATTATTTCCCCTCCTCCTCCTCCTCCATCTTTGAGGGTGGTCGCAGCTTAGTTCTTCCTGAACCATCACTCCATGAGCCTGTGTAGCTCACATGCCTCACAGTCAGCTGGGAAGGGGAATTAAAGGTCTAGATCCCGAGCTCCACCACCCCGCTGCCTGGAACCGAGTGTCCATAGTTGAGCCTTTTCCCCAGGGGGCCTGGGGCCCAGCGAGAGCAGGGGGCACCACTGTCTGGAAATGTCCTGTTTTCCTTGCTGCTTTTTCAGAATGGTTAGCACATACCTCAGCTGGACTCAGGGCCTGACAGTCTGCCTCTTGCATTTTCTTGCCTCAGGAGAAAGGGTCAAGTAACCACAACCTGCTTTCTGCATCCCGGGCGGCCCTGACCCGCCTGAACCAGCAGGCCCACCAGCTGGCTTTCGACTCTGTCTTCCTGCGCATCCAGCAGCAGCTGCTGCTTGTTCCCAAGATGGAGGTAAGCTTCCCAGGCCCGAGTCCCACCTCCCTCCAGGTGCGTTCTGGCTTGGGCTTAAATCTCCCCTCCAGGTGCTTCGGGAGGGGTCCCCAAGAGTGACTGTTCCTTTGTGAGGAGGCTTGCTCTGCGAGAACAGCTTATCTTAATTGCAGTTGCTGCGATGTTTTACCTCCAGACCCTTGGAACGGTTGGTTGCTATCGCTCCATCGACTTAACTGACTTAGCCCCGTGGGGCGGCACAGACGTGCCTGATCAGGGAGGGAGCATGCAGGTGCTGGATGTCAGGGCAGGTTAGAGGCACTAATTGTCTGCCGAGAATGAGTTGTTTTCAGGCCACAGACCTTTCTGGAGAAGTGGTTCTAAAGCTTACTCGGGAGAGCGCCTTGCCACATTGTGCCGGGTGCTTTGGCGGGGGTGATGGGAAGGTCTGCCCGCGATGCCTTTCTGTGTGACTGGGCCAGAGCGTCACACTCCTCTGGCTGCTTCTGCTCGCCCTACTCCTCCGGGCACTTCCTGTTAGTCACACTTTCTCTGCTGGCTCTGTCTCCCCTGCTCTGGATCTCACTTTCCTTGCCTGGCCTCTGGGACAGTCCCCACTTAACCTCTCCTGCTGGCTCCTTGAATGTGTCTGGGTTCAGGAAAGGTGGATTCATGGGCCCTCAACTGTCAAGGGGTCCTCTTAGGAAGCAGCAAGACCTTGTTTGGTGTAATGGCAAGTCCTCTGCTTCCTGCCGCCCTTGGGAAAGCACGCTGGGTGACTCGTTCACCACGTGACTGCTCAAGTCACAGCCCTGGGCCTGCAGGACCACGAGGCTTGCTCTCCCTCCACCCCCAAATGTTGCAGTTTTTCTTCTCAGTGTTTTTTGCATGCAAAATGCCATGAGAGCACCTTCAAGCAGGTCTGCTTCCCAGGGGAAAGCTGGGGGAGCTGCTGTGGTCAGGCAGGGGAGCTATGCTGATCACTGAATTCATGGCAGGTCCCAGGCTGAGGCTGTTCCTTCCTGTGAGCCTGTGTCATCCCAGGCACAGGGACAGGGAATTCTCCCGCACAGGTCCGTGAGAGTTGCATACAGTGGGATTTAGTCCATCTTGTGCTGTGAGTAGATGCTTGATGAGTTGTGGTTTTCTTCCTTCCTGTGAGCCTTTTCCTTTTTTGGAGGAATGACAGTTTTTTAAAAATGGGAATTAGATATATTCGTTTTCAGCAATTGCAGCAACACAGGAAAGCAATGAGAAAAAGGCAACAAATCCGTTCCAGACCCTGCCATCTAGAAGTAGTCCATGTTACCACTTGGCGTCAGTGGAGCCAGGCCCACTCTCACTCGGAGGTCGTTGGGCCGCCTCCCTGGGTGCAAGAGCTAGAACAGTGTGACGTGGCTGCAGATGCTGCTTCTTAAACAAAGCATTTACAATAGAAATTTTATTTGAACTCGATGAGGAAACAGTAAACTAAATGAAGCCAAAGAAATGGTTGAACTTGAGATAATAGTTTTTCCACCACAAAAGATACTATTTCCCAGAAAGTCTCTCCAGTGTTAGGAAAAAGAAAGATTCTGAAAACTTAGAGATGAGAGCCCTGCGTTGTTTTCTGGCAACCATTTTAGATGGATCTCACTATTCACCTGCTCTGAAAAGTGAGGATTAACATTCCTTCCATCCCTCATCTCCTTTCCCAACCTCCATATTTTGTTTGCTTTTATTATTATTAGTTTTTTTTTTTGGGGGGGGGGAATCAAAGTTTAAAGTCTTGACCTTCTGTTCTGAAACCTGACATCCAGTTACTTCATCTTAGTTCCACATTGAAAAGGATTCTGTGCTTCCCACCTGTCCCAGGCCCCTACTTCTGCATTCCAGAGTTCATTACCCGAGTGGCTTCAGGTGGCCTGCATCTTGCCTTCTTATTCAGGCCTCTCCACTGCCCCAGGGCTGCTGGGAATGGTAACAGGCAGCTGGGGAGATTAGGAGGGCTCCCCCCAGTGCCAGCTTGAACACACACAATACAAAGGCAAATACTGTGACCTTAAGGATTTGAAAATTAAACCCCGATCATTAAATGTTTGTTTTTAGTGTTTGCTGGAAAATTGTATTGCCCTTTACAGTACAAGACTATAAACCAACACTGTATTTCATTTCCAAATAGATTATTGACGTTTACCTATATTAGCTGGTGACAGATGGATAGATAAAACCCATTTGAAGGACACTGTAAATAAATTTTGAACAATTGAAATATAATCCACAGCATTTCCCTGTTGCCCTCTTCAAGTCCACCTTTTCTTGCCTCCTCTTTCACCCTCCCTTGCTCAGGCCACTCTGCCTCACCCCTGTTCCAGATTCTTCTACTCTGGCGCTGCTTTCCCTCCACCCATTCACTTTCTGACTTTACTGCTCCCACTTCCTTCTGGAAGCCTTTTGCCCCTCAGATGCCCTCTGGAGATGCTGGTCTGTCCCCTGGAGACTGCTCATCCTTGCCCCTGCATGTCAGCTCCTTGCCTCCTGGAGACTCTGCTCCCTGACTCTCAGGGCCCTGCTCCTTGATGCACTCCTATCACCAGTGACTTTACCGCCCCCGCTCTCTAACTGTGTCTCCCGTCTCTGTCGCCATTGCCCTTGTTCAGGTTCTCATGTCGCTGAACTGTTTCTTGAGCTT